>BGPR01000131.1:71942-133592 GCA_013235015.1 Araneus ventricosus
TCACAGTGACATCATCAGTATTATACAATAAGGTATAAAGTAATCCAAAATAACTGTGAAGAATATTTGTTTGTTGATTTTTTTTTAGAATGATGACAGACAACAGAACGACAATTAATCAAAGTTTTATTGAACTGCAGCAACAAGACCTCCACGATGGCAGTAATAGATTTTAGGAAAACTGAATTTATGTTTCAAGAACTTGTTCATGTTCTTGTTCTTGCAGCTTGTAATCCTTTGGACATGTATCCGGTCTGCCAGTACAGAAAAATCAAAACCACATCAAAAATCATATAAATTATTTAAAATTAAACTATGTGCACATAACTTTTATTTCAGAAAACAAAATTTTACATTTAAAATTACCATGCACATTAACACATGCAAGTTATGCATTTCTTAATGTGATGACATTTAACTTAGAATTCTAACACACTTGCAAAACTGCCATTGTATACAACGAAGCTTATAACATCGTGCTGACATAGAATAACATTCTGTACAAATTCTGTGAAAGCCTGCAATCCTTCATCTGCTTCCTTCAGATGACTTTCGATCTGTGTGTCGTCTATGCCCTTATCATCTCTAGTTTGCCAGCATCATTTAGAGATAATAGAAAAGGAAAATAATTTTCTGCATCCACTCAAGCCTATACCTACTGTCATTAGCCCATTACATTTTTTTTTTTCCTCTCGCAGGACTAAATTTTGGATTTCTTCAAAAGGATTGGCAACTTTGGATTTCTTTTCTTTTACATCGCCAGTTGTGAGAAATTTTGCTGTACTTGTATAAATATTGGCTCAACGTATACAGAATGTCTCTAGAAATAAATGTTAGAGGACAGTATTGTGAAAATAACGTTGGTTTATTCAGGTTTGTGTCACCTTCGGTTTAACCTGCCTGTTATAGCCGTTCAAAATAACCAGCATTTGTGGTGTTTTTTTATAAAAAAACAAATGTATGTAGACAGAATTTTTATTAATGCTATTTTTACAGGAAATCAATCCAATCATCCATTATAGTTAGCAATTAGGTTTGATTAGCTGTTGTACCCCCAGTGTTCTGCTCACATTTATCTGTTCTGTATGCATGGAAGAAAAAGCAAAAACACATATACTATACTCTTATGTCGCACACATTACTTTCGCGTTGTTATATTCAACCCTTAAGAGTATTTTCGGTTTAAGAGGTACAAATAAATGCGGGCGGAGCCGCGGGTAAAACGGCTAGTGAAATATAAAATCCATTTGCTAATCACATTCTATGGGAGTTATCTTGTCGTAAAAAATTATTGTTGTCCGCAAATCTCATATATATATTTACTTGATTTGCAATCAGTATTTTAACACAATATAACTGATTAGCAATACTTTTTTGTATGCATAGTACTATTTAATTAGAGATACATAAAGCAGAGATAAAAATTTTAAATAAATACTGCCCTTGTTCAGCACATCTGTCTAGAACATAATAGGAAGATAGCTGGATTGATGCCCTGTTTGGTAAAATTTTAACCAACTCAACATATAAGAAGTACAGCAAATATGGAGTGGCCATTTAAGATATTAAAAAAGTTTGTTTGAAGAAGAAAAATCTACTCCCCGGTAGAAAGTAGAAACTATGCCGGGAATCGTCCGGGTCTGTCTCTACAGTCCGTAGGCACAAGATCCGCTCAGACTGCATTGGCCCGGTTGCGTAGTGGACACATTAAAAGCTTAAAATTCATCGATAAGGAAAAGACTTTTTCTTCTTGCCCTTGTTCCTGTCCTGCTTCTCCTGCCCATATCATTGACTGCATTGGCGCCACTGCGAGGCAGCTGTGGAGTGGGGAGGGCAAAGGACTTGTGGAGTTGTTAGAGCGACATGGTGTCATGGACCTGGTCTAATCTTGGGCCAGGGGGACATGAAACAACAACAACAGAAACTAAATAGCAGATTGAAACTACAACTTAGCAGTTCTCTGCTCAGCTCTCAGCTCCAGGCTTCGTTTCAGCAAATTCATCCAAATAGTTATACACTGATAGCCACTTACATGACATGGCTTTAACCATTTTGCAACATTGCAAAGCATTTAAAAGTCATAAGGGAGCTATGAAAACATACTTGAAAGATAGTTTACTCTGTGAATTAAGAGATAAGATTCCAAAAATATCCTTCAAACTTAAGTATTGAAACAGTACATCTGAAAATTCCAGCCAAATTATGATGAATGAAACCAGAATAATTGTCTCCCAAGACCAACTGTGTAACCCATAAAGCTAGACATTGACTCAGATTTCAACTCAATTTAATGACTGATCAGGTTAGACAACCAGCAGAAAAGACATTAATGAGTTAAAATGAAAATAATTTCATAAGAGTAATTCATGAATTTCAAGCAGTTTTAAAATCCCATACATGCATTTAAAATTTTTCCACAGACAGAGGAAAGAACTCTCTACCGGAGAAACTATTATATCAGGGCATACTTGCTCTGCTATACATTTCTGCATATGTGAGTTTTAGCTGTCTATTCTTTATAAACATTTCATCCAGCAGATTTGAAGGAAAATTACTTAAGTTTGTTGCTTACGTGTACTTTTATTTGCTGCCATAAAACCTCCAAGAACTATAATTTCTTGTAATCAGGAAAAACATAACTGTCTAGCCAAAGCAACTGAGGTTATCTGAATGATAGCCATCATGACATCAACATGGGAGCTGATGGTGGAGGTCTAATGGCCGTCACTGTCTTCACCCAACCCCTCCTATGTTAAGTATGTCCAGTCAGTGGACCTGAGGTTGACTGATTTATCGTAATATCAACACAGCTCTGAAGTGAGATCAGTTCTATTTGGGGACAGATTTCCTAAATTTGAACCATGGTCAGATGACACATGATCTGGCAACCCCCTTCCAAACTCGCACATAAGTGGATGTAAAGTATACCAGGCCAGAGCACACAGTAGCTCTTCAGTGACATTGGGTCCGAAATTTGTGATCCTCCTATCCTAGTGACAAGGTTTGAGACATTATGCCACATTCTCAAAGGCTTGTGATTGATTACTAGCTCTTGCAAGTAGGGATGTAATGAATGTTCGGCCCTTTTGCCGAATATTCGGTCTGGCCGAATCAATTAAGGATAATAATTTTTTTAAATGTGCTTTTAAAAATATTTAACAAAGAATATTGTAGAATTACATTTCAGTACATTTATTACCAAAAATATCTCATAACATTTACTCAATTTTACGTTGCATAGTTCAAAAGTGTTTAATAAAATCATATATTACTGTAAATCTAGAAATTATGATTCAAAAACAATAATTTTTCAGAAGTCTGTTCCGTCTGGTTTAATTTATATTGCCTGTTTCAGAAAATAAGTGCTCACTGTATACTGTGCTTGCAGGAGATGAAAGATATTTTCTTGCTAAATTTGCAAATCTTGGAATTTTTTTTTCATGAATTAAGTGGGCATTCCATCTATAAGAAGTTCTTTATCAACATAGCAATTTACTTCTAATAAATTTAATTTATTCACTTAATTTTCTTCTGTGTTTGTGGTTGTCATGTTCTGCAATGATGACTCTTATTTCTGCGAAGCAATTTCAAAATGAAGAGGACTTCTCGTTTCTTATTATCGGAATTAAGATATTTTAAAATATTACAAAAATGTATCAATTTGTTAACATTTTTTAAATATATAAATAATTAAAAATGAATTTTATTAATCTTTTATTTTTTTATTTAAAATTTGAGAAATATTTTATTTACAATCAAAAGTGAAATGATTTTAAAAGTGGGTATTTGAAATGAAATTTGGACCAATATTCAGTATTTAGCCAAATCAATATTCAATACATCCCTACTTGCACGACCACAATTGCAAGGTTTACATGATTTGTTATCTATATGAAAATAAATAAACAATAGAGCATTTGGACCCACCCTCTCTTTAAAGAAGACAATCGGCACTTAATTTCACTTGGAATTTAAGAAGGATCAATTAACTTGGAAACAATTCTATACTTACGGAGAAAATGCTAAATCCAAAATTCGATCATCATGGCAAAACCATTTATTCAAAACTTCACATGATCGTCCATCGTAACACTCAACATTACTTCCGCAGGCAATATATACAAAGGGTGAAGAATCTGAACAAACTAGTTTCACTATTGAATCCTAAAAGGAATAATAATAAAAAAACTTCATTTTTTAAAAATCATAATATGATTGAATCCAAAACAAATTGCAGAATTTAAGTCTATAGAAATGAAAGTTTCATTTTCAAAGAAATAAATATCCTTAAATCTCCAACAAAAAATGCTATAATTTTGTTATCTCTTCAATGAATTAAAATGCATTAAGAATATTAAAATAGTGTACAGTACATAGAAAATGATGGAGTAGTAGCATTTACCATCATAGTTTACTAACCAAGCTTTCTTAAAGGGAGAAAAAATATGGCACATAATTGTAAAGGAAGTACTTTGATATCTTTGTTAACAATCTTGATAAACAAATACTCCTCATTGATATGGAATATATTGCTGAATGAAGCAAATCCTTTAAAAAATTATCACCCTGTTTACTCATTTACAAAGAATAGTACTTTTTATTTGCATAAAGTAGACAGCAGTCATAAATTACATTTATGTTTAACAATTAGATCACAAACTATTATTTGGAGCACATTTTAAGACAATTTATTTTAAAAACTTCAAAGAAAATTAGTGGCATTATGATCACCTGAATTATGAGGGTCTTTTTTTTTTTTCAATCTCTGATTGAACCGCAAAAGAGACAGGTGATAGGATGTTGGGATGCACAGCGGGTGATTGTGCATGTTTCTAACTGCAGGGTTCCCACTCTTATTGAAGAAAAAAATTCAAGGACTTTTTAAGAAAATTCAAGGACCTTTTACGGAAAATTCAAGGACCATAAAATAACATATTGTAGAAATTGTACATAAATGAATTTTTCACTTGAAAAATTGCAAAATGTGTCAATACACTTGATATTTCAGTTGTTCTGATTTTAAAGGAATCAAACTACAAATTTAAATAATATAAAAATAATAATAATAAGTTATAAAAAAATTTCAAAACACCGACCATGATTTTTTTCATATTTGATGTCAATAGGACAAGAGACAGTGTACAAGCAATAATGAATAACAATAGAATCTTAACTAAAAACTTGAAATATATTGAGATAAAATCAAAAATCGTATCTAATTTATCTTGAATATCCAAAAGTCAATCTCAATTGAACACTAAAGAAATTCACAATTAATAACTATTTTATGCTTTTTGGAACAGATCTTTTATAAATCTTTATATTATATAGCTTTTGAGATCAAGCCTTGCCATTTTAGTAATTCAATCACAATGTAACAATGATTCAAACAGAATAAAAACTAAATTTTTAAATCAAAATTAATTTTATTTTTGACCTTTTCAAGAGACAATAATCAAAAGTAGCTATCAATACATGATTGATTAAAATTTTAAACAGTTGAAATAGATAAAAATAAGTCACTGATATTTAACCCCCACCTAGATATAAGTTTCAAGTCTAAGCAGTGAAATTAACTCTCCATACTGAAAGGTCCGAAGCGTAATGTGCAACCAACTTACGGTTTGAGAACGTCCCACTCTGTAAAAATTTCCACCTTGGGGGAAAGGGATATTTCCTAGAACTGTTAGGGAAAGTTCGCTGTAATCCTCAAAACTGGACATTAGCATTTCAACCCCGAACCAATTTCTTTGAAATAAAACCCCTCAAGATTGTCAGCCCTCATTGTGGTTTTTTTTGGGGGGGGGGCAGAGTGCTCAGAGAACTATTTTACTCTGCAGAGGGTGATAAGCGGATAGGAGAAACACGAGTGCATTTCCGGAGTATTTTCGGTGACCTTCATATTTCACGTTGAGGAGAAAATGGGGGCGGAGATTATCGGCGGTCGCTTAAAAATTCAAGGACTTTCAAGGACCTCATCCTTTTTTCAATGACCTAATTTCATCAAAAAATTTTCAAGAATTCTCAAGGACTTTCAAGGACCGTGGGAACCCTGAACTACAACATCTGCTACTGCAAATGTCAGATTGCCATTTTCAGCTGAGCTGTAAACACGGCTAGTAGAATTGATGCTCCCGCTAAGTGCGAGTTGCTGAGTGTTATTCGTTTTCTTCAAGCAGAAGGAAATAGTGCAGCAGAAATTCTCTGAAGAATGAGTCGAGTATATGGTGAAAACTTTATGAGTGATGGTGTTGTGTGTGAATGGTACAGAAAATTTAAAGACGGGCAAACCGATGTTCATGATGAAGAGGAACAAGGACATAAATATGTTGCAACAGAAGTTCTTGTTCAACGAGTTACCGGCAGCTTCTGGAGCAGTTTAAATGGGATGTGTCTGATCATGTGGCGTATAGCCCCGACTTAGCAACGAGTGATTATCATCTCTTCCTTCATCTGAACAACTGGCTAGGAAGCAAAAGAGAAAGCTTTGAAGAGGGGATCGAAAAAAGCTGGAAATTGAGAAAAGTTTGGAGAAATCGAGGGAAAAAAAAAAAAAAATGTTGAAAATTAGGATTTTTTTTTTGACATTCTGAAATTGTAGACAGAAAGCACATGACGGAGGTAAAGGTAAGATTTAATCCATCCTGTATACATGGTTTTTCATACAGAATTTACTTACCCCTAAATTAGTAGAAGCTCTTAAAGTATATGTTGAAAGATCATATATGTTAAGATCTCCTTGACTTGTCCCAACTGCTATCAGTGGATGGCTGGAAAGGATATAAGAAATGAGAAGTATTAATTTTTCTTCTTTGTACAACAAATATATTAAAGTAATATATACATTTGAATATTAAGTTTCCATAATGTTAATTATTTGGAACTTAAGACAGAAAAGAAACTTGGATATTCTTTTCATAGAGTACAGACAGAAAATTAGAAGCAAAATGTTTCTTCTTCAAAACAAACATAAGAAAAATAAACACAGGAACTGTATCTACAAATAAAGCAGTGCATTAAAACACATTTTAAAAGAATCAGCACCTTTGGTGCCTTATTTTTATTAAAGAATCAAAATATGAGAACAATCCCAAAAGTAAGCCTCTTGTACCACCAACAGATGACATGCCAAAAAGACTTAGGACATGACTACTGCCCAGTGGCAGAATACTTTTCAACAGTCTGCAACGGAGGTTGGGTCTCTTAAAAATAGTCTGCAGAATAAGTGTGCGACTATCAATATTTTGCTTTCTTTTTTTAAATACTTATATCAGCTTACAACTATTAAAATATGACAAATATAAATTAAAAACATTATAACATCTTTATTATTTGTATAATATAATTGTATAAATTAATAAACAAAAGCATATGAAAATTAATCTTTTCTTTGGGAAGATAATTAACAATAATGAAGCATCAAGTTGTTTCAGAAGTAATATTAAGCATACTACACAAATACCTATGCAGAAAATTACATTTGGGTACTTTTCCGTTTTAGACACGGCACTTGGTGTCTTTCTGTTTTGGTGATTTTTTTTCGAAACATTACATCACTAGCTCATGTAAATGAAATATTTTTCAATATGTTAGATGTTATTTAAAAATTTATGCCTCTTGTTTATTGCAAAAAAAAATTAAGTATGTCAAAAAATGCCTTTCTTGTATGTTTTTAATTTAAAATGCAATAAATAATTACTTTTTTTATGAAACAAAAACTTTGAAACTTATTAGCACATTTATCTGATTTATCATTAATTTCTGTAACAATTCTGTAACACTGGGATTGGGTGACTCGCGGGAACCCGGAATTTCGCTGGTAATTTTGGTAGTGTCCGTTTGTTTTGGAATAATTTCTTCTTCCTCATCTCCCAAAATATCGGACTTAGAACGTTTGAAATTGGGGCAATTTTGGCTTGAACTCTGTTCGTCTTTATCAATTTCAGAATTTGTTCTTTATTCGCTCCCGCTTTTAAAAAATGATTGAATTGCAGGCGTAGAGATCGATGGAAACTTTGTAGGTTTATTTTCATGTTGGTGTAAATAATGCTGCTTTAAGTTTTTTCGTAATAATGAAGCATCGCAATCAAATCAACGAATTTTATCTATTTACGCATCCATCTCAATGTAAAACCCCCGAGTTATATCCAGAAGCCAAAATCTCCGTGCCAGAAACGTATCGGAATGAAACGCGTAGAAAACATTGGCCGAGACCAATACCGATATGAGGCACTTAGTGTACTTCAAGGTCAAACCGCAGACGCTAGGGGAGCTCCTTCAGCCTACGCCCCCCCCAGCGGGGGGGGCCATGAGTGTGCGAGGATTCAGTGTGCGTTATATAATAATTGTCAAGTTCTTTTGCAATCGTGATTAATAACTTTGATATTTTTAATGACTGGATTTATTTTATGAGCACATGATAAACTTTTTTACAAAATAGTCTGCACACAGTGTCCAAAATCTGCGACGCACGACGCAGCGATTCTGCCACTGGGGACTACTGTATGTAACAGTTCACAATTCCCGACTAGACAAATTATTGTAGTTACAGTGTCTGAAAATGTTACCTTTAATTCATTCTACCAGTGACTGTAATAGTTTTTGAATGCATACAGCATAGTACTGATCCAAATTCATTGTCAACTATGCAAGTGTTTTGGACAGATCTTATGAGCAAGCATTTGAAGCTATTAATTTTCTGAGGGTTGTCAAAATGACCATGGCGAGAAGCATAATGGACAGATGTCTCTCATTAATGATGGCCATATGAAGCTGGCAAGGTTGCACAATACAGAGAACCCTTGACAGACGATTAAGGAACTTAGCAACCATTTACTGCAGAAAGGTGATTCTTGTACCCGAAATTGTACCCAGGAAGCATTTATTATTGAGAATTGTGTGCCATGTAGATGCTGAAAAACCAGACATGCAAACAAACTAGTTTTTATCCCAGGTAGCTGGTTTATATAATATGGAAATACAAAAGTTGATTCTAAGGTAGGGCAAGTGTTTGAATTCCAGAAATGAATATGTTGAAGTGTAGCTGAACAATTACTGCTTACAATTTTTTCATATAACTAAGTTTTCTTTCTGTTTATGGCCCTAGGAAACTATACTTAACTCAAAATGATATAAAAACTTTAAGCCTACCTTCTGAAAAATCCAATACTTTCAATGCCAGTATCCTCAGCAACATTCCATGAATGCAAGACCTGCATAAAACGAATCTGGTAAATTATTCAAAATAATCCATTACTAATAAATTTTAAAGCAATTAGGCAAGGAAAAAAAACCCCTATATTTTTTTATAAATATCATAAGAACATCACCAGGCATAAAAAGAAACAAACATCCAGATTCTCTTTAAAAAAATTCTAAACAGAACTGAAAAATTAAAATCCTGTTACTATCACATATTTGTTTACAGAAAATAGTTCAAATGACAAGGCTTTGACAAATGTTACAGAAATATCAATACTGTATAAGAAAAAAAAATGCATAATGAGGAAAGACACAGTATTTATAATAAACTAAAATATTAAGAATGAGAATAAGGAACTTGAGATTTACATGTTTTCATCTACTCACAAATCATGCGAGTCAATACTCTCGGCCTGCCACTTGCTAACCTTACTAAACGAGAATGAATTCAGTTCAGTTAATTAACATTGAGATTTGAAGTTACACAATTGCTATTACGGGGCAAACATTATAATTTTGAACAGAGATTGGATTGCGAAGGTAACACTTGAGCTGACACATCTCCCATGCACTTCCAAACTTGTTCATCATGTCAGTGGGAGGATATCTGATCCATGATAGATGCATTAGACCCCACAAAACAGCAGACCTTTGATGGAATCAGGTTTTTAATTTGTAGTGCTCCGTTCCCAAACCCAACATTTTGCCATCAAGCCACCATGGTCTTTTTGAGACTAAGATCCCAATGACAAATTTCCATAACTTAAATACAAATCAGGGTTGAAAAAAAAAAAATTATAATTAAACTTCTTAGCCCCTTATTTCAGCCAATTTGATTGCCAAATGTTTATTACCTGCCAGATGGTTTTAGGCAGTGTTTGATGAATATTATCATAAAAACTGTCTTAACACCATAAGAAAAAAATATTATGGGATAAAAAATATTAGCAATTTATAATTAATGAAAGAAAAAATAATTTAGGTGCAGCACCATTTAAAATTTTTAAAAAAAATAACATTCAGTAAAAATTTAATAAAAATATTACAGCAATATACAATTGGAACAGACATTTACAAAATTAAAGCCGAGGGAGGGGGAAAGGAGGAGGGATACACACATAAAAGGAAACAAGCAAATAAAAGAACCCACCAGGAGCGAAATCAAATTTTGCTCCTGGTGGGGAAAAAAAAGTACTGACCTTGAAGTTAGAAGATCTTATAAGTTTGACTGTTCCATCTTCTGCACCAGAAGCAATCAAAGTTCCATCTGGACTGGATGCTAAGCACAGTACACCTTGTTTATGGTCTTCAGTACATGAAAGAGAGAGTGAAAATAATACCAACAGAAACTCACAGATTCTGATTTACAAAGCAATAAGAAATGCTATCTTTTTAACCTATAGGATAACTATTGCTCCATATAATGAGTTTGCATTGTTTAAAGTAGCCCTCACAGAATAGTGTATTTGTGAGGTACTTGATTATTATCCGCATTTCATTAGTTATCCAATTAATCATTTATAGGAATATCTTATTCTATGGTAATGAATATTTTACATGCAAAAACTACTTAGAATATTCACACAATTTGATAATTAGAATTCAAATAATTCACTATTTAAGATTTTTTGGTTAACCTGGAGTTTAGGGTGAGTACTCATTTTGTTTCCCCTTAAGCTCACCAACTGTTTGTCGCCAAGAGAGAGAGTGCCAGAACGTTTGTTTTGGATGAGAGTTGAACATTTTTTCAGCATCATTTGTGCACGCGCCAACAGTGGTTTGTTTACCGGTCCACGGCGCATGCCCTTAATTTCGCCTCATTTGCACTGGTCCACTGTCTGCTCTCTTCGATTTGATTGGTCGGCATACGAAATTGAATAATACTTTGTTTGGAATTCTTGATCATTAACCCAATGATTTTTTTTTCAATAACCGTTCGCTTCAGTTCTGAAGATTTTCGTTCATTTAATTTGCTGATTCTCTTTCTCTGTGTTGCTCATTATGGCTTCCAAATATCGAACAAGAAATGTTTTTCCTGGAAACAATGGTTCCCTTGCTACGTTTCATTGTCGTGTTTTTCCTGTGTGTTTTGTTTCTCAATGAAAAAGCAAAGTTACAAGGGGCCCACTTTGCTGAAAGTGAAGCCACTGATGTTTTTTTAAGTTAAAAAAAAAAAAAAATGTCTGGTGCACACTTGCAATGCCAAAGGAATTGCGTGCTCAATCTCTCTTTGAGATGCCGTAGGCATCAAATGCGCAGGAAACCTATAAAAAACTCACTGCGCATCCTAAACAGTGTTTGGCGATGGCAAATAAAATTGCGCCAAAGAAAATTGGTGAGAAAATAGTACACACCCTGAACTCCACATTTACTGATTTTTTTTTTCTCATATTGATAGAGTTAGCCTAATACCAAATATATCACTTCTTAAAAAAGTATACAAATTCAACAACCAGCATTGAATGAAACTACAGTTCAGTTTAGTTAATTTACATCCCATTTTGAGGCTACATGAAGACGATCTTGTAATTCAGAACTTCGATGAGATGACTAGGACAATACTAGAACAAGCACTCAAGTCAAGTGTTTTGAACATAAAGGGTTAAAAAATACTTATAAAGAAACAGCTATAACAGAATGAACATTAGCAACCATACAGTATAAATAAATATCCAATAAAAAATTTTGCAAAAAAAAAAAAAAAAATCAATATTAAGAAACAAGTTTTATAAAGATGGGGTTCAGTTAGTGGGACATGCTTATTTAACATTCATACAGCTTGTTAATCTCTCATAACTAATACATAATATAGAGTCAGGGCTTAAATGCATCCAAAAGTAATGGTTTTTACTGAGAGTACCACAGATGAAGCATTGAAATGGCTGCACAGCTTTGGATCTGCTTTTTCATGAATGCAACAAATGTTATTACCATGCAATGATCCAATAAGAGATGAATTAGTCACATCCCATAACTTAACAGATCCATCTTGATAGCCAACCACACATTTAGAACCTGAAATAAAATAAAATCATGTATAAAAGTCTGTGATAATTAACAACCAGAAAAGATTTAGAAACAAACATGAATATAGAGTAGAAATGTCTGAATACAAAATAAAAGCATTTAATCTTCTATAAAACAAAGATTTTATTTTAGAATATATTTTCAGAAGGACATTAATACTAGTATAAATTAAGAGAAATAATATGAAATACAATAATAGAAATATCCAATTCATTGGCAAATAAAATAAAAAACCTAATTCATCAAAAGATATAAAACACATCCAAACATTATAGTTGATTTAAAAAAAGATGCCCGCATCAAGCAAAATAGGCATTCCTGTGGATAATCAGAACGTTGATGTTGAAAAGCACTGTCTGCTTTATTAATAAATATAAATAATTATTTTGGATTCTCTTTAATATATCTTGAAACTCTTATTCATCTTTTTTCTTTTTGTACTTTCATAATTTTCTTTGTTAAATTAATTTGCCTTCTAAATGCTTTCAAAATCAAGAAAAAGACATTTTCCAAGGCCAGCAAATTTCATTCTGTATTGAATTAAATTAAAAAGCATCAGAAACAAACCAACTAAGCTCAACCAGAATGGCTTTTTTACAATAAATGTTGCTAGGATGCACAGTGCCCTTATTGTAGTGAGCAGGGTTTGCATAGTTATCCTCCTGACGGTTAATTTATTTAGGAAAGGTGGAGAGAAATTTAATTAAAGTCAAAGCATCTTAACTCTTAAAGGCCCAGTGTTGCCTTTAAGCAACATACCCAATCTTGGCCTCTTAAAATTCTTAAGAAGAGGATTGAAGCTCTAATGCCTGTTGATGCCAAAAAAATACATGCTGAAAATATTATTAAATCTATATGTTGTAAATTGATTTAATAACATTTTCAGCATGTATTTTCACGCTACATAAAATATAAACATCTCCCCTTCCATTCTTCACTTTTCCCCTATTTTGATGAAAATAACTCTGACACTAGCGCAAAAGTGTGTGGGGTTTTTGGAATCCATTATTAAACAATAAATTGATGATTTTCACTCGAGGCTGCATTTTTTTTTAGCTTTGTTTGTACACTTGAGAATGCCATATTTTATTCTGTAATTTTGAAGAAAATTTCTTGTCCATATTATTAGTTCTTAAAAATCATCTGTATACGATATTATAGAATTTTATCAAGGAGATTTTTTTTTTCAATTAAAGCCCAGTCTTGTTGATGGGTTCAAACTATTTTTTAGCCATAAACCATACTTAAAACAAAATAAGATTTTTTAAAAGTATTTCCCCCATGTTTTATTCAGGAAATGAAAATCAAAAAAACATTTTAAAAAAATCGGCCCTTTAAGGGTTGAAACATTTGAAATTAAGAAAAAATTTCATATTATAAGGGAGAAATGAATTTTGATACAAGATGAAAAGCGAGTTTTAGCAAATCCTGTAACACTCCAATCTGAATATCCATTTGAAATTGACACTTCTGGGGAAAAAATAATTTAGAAGAACGAAGGTATTTTAGGGGAAAGTGACAAATCTATGTTTAATGGTGTTTAGAAATTACACGTAAATTGGACCTTAAATAAAAATGATGAGAAAGAAAATGAAATAAATCAATTTAAATCGATATACCTGATTTAAAAAAAAAATTAAAACTGTTCTGTTGCCTATTTACATTTTAAATGTTTTCAAGTCAAATAATATCTGGAAGGACATTCAAGATTTCAAGCTCACAATCATTCTCTCCTTAGGAAAATGAACAATCACACTGAGCATACTATGAGATCAATGGTCAAGTATGTTAAGGGAGACAGATATCAACCTTACAGTCCAGTCGAATTGTATTTTAACATGGAAAAAATATAGAACAGCAATTTTATTGTTTTAAGTTCTTGAGTCGGCCATACAAAACATGGCACTATATTTTTGCACCGATCAGACCAGTTAAGGGGGGGGGGAGGGGAAGGGAAATTCGATTGATATGAGAGGGAAAGTTTAATTAAGAAATTTATAGGTATTAAAAAATTCTATAAAATGAGTTGCCGAATGTTTAGACAGCTTAAATAGATCTGGAGTCAATTAAAACAAAGAATGTTCTTTTACAAAAAATAGTTTGAATATTTTTACAATTTGAGCAAAATTTTTGAAATTCTACTGTAATATGTATTTTAAAGGATGGAATATCAGATAAAAATTTCAGTACGATATCTGTATAATTTTTTGAAAACTCAACTTTTTCGGAAAAAAATAAAATAAAACAGGGTCATCAAAAAATGCCTATAAGTACTTTTCTATCTATCAAATTTGTGATGAGGAAGCAAATCCCATTCTAAAAGTGTTGTTATACTATTTCAAATGCCTTCTATATAGTCATTTTCTGGAAAGAAGTGGTGAAAAGTAACTTCGAAGTTATCATTTTGTGTCAATTTTTGTGCCTGAATGCATTCAGTTATAACAAGCACAATCTTAAAGGTTATTGTTCTGTAATTATTATTATATTACAGAAAACTATATATTTCAATGTAAATAACTGGTAGGGCCACATAAGAAACTCAAGAAGGCAACATAAGAATAAACACCTATAACAAAGACAGTTATGAAGAGTTACAAGAAAATATTTCTAAATGCTGAGGAAGTTCAAAGAGTAGGAAGAAAATTTGCAGTTTTGAAATTTGAATAGGTGTTCATTCACTGCACTTTCACTGAAAGTTTGTGCAAGCACAAAATGTTATTTTAAGGGAAAGATGCAAAACAGATTCTTTTTAAAGGGAGATATTCTTACGCCAATGAGATGTAATTTGCCTGGATTCTTATCAAACAATTTAGAACTCCATGCCAATTTTGCTTTCAAAGAAAAATAAGTGAAATTGTTAGAAATCAAACTGAAAAAACACAGATTTTTTTAATACATAAAAACATTCTTACGTAATAAGTAAGTAATTTCAGAAAGTAATTTTTGCTATCAGCTACACATTGCTTTAAGATGAAAAAAACTAACCATTATCCAATAAACGGCCACAAGATGATGCTACTCCATGTGTTGGAAAGACTTCACAAGTGGCACCATCTGGAACACTCCATTTCCAACAATTGCCATCAATTGTTCCAGCAAAGAGCAGATTTGTAGTTGGGTGCCAAGCCATCCACTAAAATGTTGAAGGCAAGAAAAACAATAAACAATCTATAATTCAATATGCCAACATACTAAAGATTCTTTTCTTCAGAAGAATAGCTAGAAATTTTTTTCCCTATACAGATGTTATATATTCACAATTGAAGAATCTGCAACACAATTACAATTTATGATGTTACAGTATCATTAAATCACCCTTAATTTTTTTAACAGAAAAAAAAGTAACTTTTATGAGACAATAATGGAAAGACTTTTAAAGGTATTACCTCCCCAGAGAAAAAAAAAATTCAAAAATTTTCAAAAAAAAGAAGTTTATTACAAATTTCTAGAAATGGTGAAGAGTTTTACTAAATTTGAAATAAGTCTTACAGTGATTTCTGTTGTTTCAAAGTCCCACTCATGACTTCCTGAGCTGACATTCCAAACCTGAATCAGCCCATCCATGTCAGCAGAAGCCACCAGAGATGAGTCGTGATTGAAGTCTGCAGCTATCACAGAGTCCCTGTGTTCTAAAAATTGCATTATGCATCTCATATTATTACAAATTTTAATATTAGGAGAATTTAATAAATGGTAAAAATCGTACTAGCAATAAATAAGTGATACCTTCATAAAATGTAATTTACAGTAGAACTTTGATTATTTGGGTCTCTATCAAATGAGCCGGAGCCAGACAATTAAACTGTGTTTTTCATTTTTAAAAATTTTGACACTGCAAAAGCAATAATTCGTCTTCGCAAAAGCAATAGAACGTCTTCTGAATGATTCAAACATCATTCAGAAGACATTCCCAAGAAGTTATTTATGGGGGGGGGGGGAATCCATTTTTAACCACTTCATTAGTGATGTGAGCAAATTCCATATGCATTTTCATGAAAAAATGGCACTGTAAATATGTTGAAAAGTTTGGTGTTGTTGTGCAGGATAAAATATTCTTTTGAGAACTTTCTTAAAGAATCACTGGGAAAATGCAAAGAAAACAGTGAAAATCAGCAACATTCATGAATCCTCTTATCAAAACTGTTTTTAAAAAATGCATTCAAGAAGTTTTACAAGTAATAAAAGAGCTTATTAAAATGCTAATATGTGGTAGTACTTGCAGACTGAATTTTCATAATTTCAAAATACACAATTTCAGGAAATCGTGCCCATAGAAAAGAATTCACGACTGAATTCTCAATTATCTGAGGTGATTATAGTCTCAATCAGCTCAGACAATCGAGGTTCTACTGTAATTTCAAAAACATGAACTCAATCTTCTTTGAAGTATAGTAGACCAATTTCATTCACATTTACTTAAGTAAATACAGTGGCTGACTGACTAATTAACAAAAAGTGAAGGATTGTGAACAAATTGGATACCAAATATTTTTGCAAAGCATTTTTATGTTGAAACAAAAAAAATCTTGCTGGCATGTTCGATACTGTTGCAGTAGAGATGAACAGATAAAAGTTGATTCATCAGCTAAACAAGTGAGAATGAAAACAACTGATAGGAGAAATTAAATAAAAGGAGAATACTTTAATAAATCTATGAAAGATTTCTAGAACCAGATCCCAGTAGTTGCACACACATTTTTTTTTGTATATTTAATAGCTGATTTCTTCTCTTTGAATTTTTGTAACTGATCACCCACTCATAAATGGAATAATCCCCCACATGAGCATAAATGGAAAATCAAGAATGTATGCACTACTGTCAGCTTCCTAAGCAACAAAATGCAATTGTAATTTCTACTTGTTCGATAATTCAAACTCTAATTGGATTTTTGCCAAAAATTTCCACTTATGAAATTATCCTGCCCCCAATTTTGAGATCACAAGGCTATCATAATAAAGTATAAATTCTAAAGGCACATTTACACTTGCAAACCAAACAATTTGTGAAACGTTCATTGAAATTATTTTCGCAACAAGCCAACTAAGCATCTTGGGAAAGGAGCTTTGGAATATGTATTAGCTTGCAGATTTGATTTTGCAGAATCATGGGGAATGATGAACTACACTCGAACGCATACTAATGTGGGCTTCTGTGCTCTTGTGTGTTTTTGTAATGCTTTTTGCTTGTAACCGTTCGGTTTCGGATGTTATTGATTTTAATTTGGTAAACTTAAATTTTACTTTTTAAAGTTTTTACTCTTAATCTTTTTGCTCCTTATTTTTTTTAATAAAGTATTCATGGTTATAAGCGATGATATTTTAAAATATCATCGTTTATGTTTCCCCTCTGGCCTGTGGAAGGCCTTACACCCTTTTGGGTAGACTGGGCTGGGACAGATTGTAAATAAATAAATCTCAATGTGAACTGCAAATCCCTTTGTGTTGGCTGCAAAAAACACTGCAAACTATTCATTACACAAGTTTACATACACCTTAACATTTGAAAGCAAATTTAAAAGTTCAGTAAGTAAAAAGTATAAGATTTGTCACAAATGTGTAAAACAGCATTTAATATTTTAAATAAATAATTTTTTTAAAAAATAGAGAAATTTTTTTCTATTTATTTGAAGTCATTTGCCAACAAAATGTATCTTAATGTGGATTACCAGTGATAACAAATTTTGCTTGTTGATCAGTATTTGTATCCCACACAACTGCACGATCATCTTGTCCACCTGTAACAGCCAAAACACCGGCTTTATCAAAGTTGCAGCAGAACACAGGATCTGTAAATATGAAGTACAATATAAACATATAGAACAATAATAACAAAGAAGTAATATCTTCAATTGCGTTTGAAAACCACATATAGAATATTTGACATTTTACATAAGTATGATATAAAAAAAGATAAAATTGATCTTATAATCTAAAAGCTTTTGGAATGTCTCTTAGCTATAATACATACATTCTGAAGAATCAAAACATTATGACCACTCCCATCTTCAAATTTTTGGAAAAGCCTTGTGGTGTAAAGCACATGTGTCAATTTCAGAAATGTACATAACAGGTACAAGGAAATCATGGCTATAAATAAAAATGTTTGGGATCTCATTAAGAGTAAAGGTCTGGATTTAAGTGAGTTTGACAAAGGGCAGATTATTATGACCTAATGCCCTGGTACTAGATAGCTGTTCTTGTGCTACTGTAGTTTGTACCTATAGAGTATAGATTAATGAGATTTAAGCAAGCAATTGCTGCCAAAGCGTAATCTCCTACACTTCAAAGACACTGAGCACCACAGGTTGCCATGTTTGGTAAAGCAGAAATCTTTTGAAATACACAGCTAAGCGGACAATGTTGATATGGGACCCCACTGCTACTGACCTTCCAAGGTTCCATACCACTAAGTTCAAGTTGACTTAACATAATCGTTTATGTTTGAGGTGGACATTATCGTTGGGCCCAGAACAGTAAAAAACTGCTACCCGGTCAGACGAAACCCGACTTCTCTTGCATCATATTGATGGCAAGGTAGGAATTTATCAATTGGCCAGGGAACAAACAGCAACTGAAACATTGAACAGTAGGTATAACTCAGGTTACTGGCAGTTCCATTGGGGTATAGGGGATATTCATGTAGGTATCACATTACCACTCTAGGACCTATAGTTGCCATAGGCAAAGAAACGAGAATAAGATGAAATCATTGGACTAACTTAATGTCATGTGAACCAGTTCCATCTGTCCCCATTCGATCAGTTCAGTGTCTGTTTTCCCAAACTATGATGGACTGTTCCAACAAAACAACACCCCTTGCCATGAAGCCAAGATTGTGTCTACATGATTTCAGGAGCACAAGTGAGTGTTCAAAGTACAGTTCTGGCCACCATATTCCCAGGATTTTAACCTAGTCGAGCATTTGTAGGAGGCCATGGAATGGTCTCTCTGACCTCATGATTGACCACCATGTAATTTACATGAATTAACAAACATGTATCTGGACATTTAGTATATCTTGCCTCCAGACATATACCAAAAAATCCATACCCACACATATTGAAACTGCTGTGTGAGCTAAAGATGAATCAATAAGATTTTGGATAGGTGGACATAATGTTTTAGCTCTTCAGAGTATGTAATTCATTCCAAAGGAATTGTTTTTCGACTGTCATTGGAGTTGCAATGCCTACAAACATTGAAGAGATAGGATCAAATAATTTCTTTTAAATAAATATTTGAACTCTCTTATAACTGATACTAAAAGCTGAAGGATTCTAAAAATATAAAATATTATATGCCAAAGGGCTGGACTTAGAAGCCCTATTGCATAATTTAAAGAAACAAAATAAGGTCATCAAATTAGAGAGAGATGCATTATTTTTTAGATGAATTTAAAAATAAATTTAAGGAAAAACAACAACAGCAACAATATAATGAAGGGTCATTCCATTGTGACTAACGTAACTTTTTAAAGATTTTAACAAGCTATAATATGACAAAATACTCTTAAATAATCTCTGATGAAGCCTTTTATCCTTATATTTTATGTAACACTAGTCAGTATAACATATCCATGCAGAAATTATTTTAAAAGATAATGATTTAACCAAATTAAATTAAATTTTTAACTTTGTGACTAACGTTACATTAGTCACAATGGAATGACCCTGAATCAGCTCTAACATTCAACATAACACAATATTTAAATTATTTTTCATTAATTACATGACAAACTTGTAATACATTTTTATAATCACGTTAATTAAAAACCAGAAGGTAAAGGCAGGGATGAGATTGGCAAAAAAGCAAAAAGACTGAAATCATACGTGAGCAAAAAATTTGTACCATAATTTATAAGCGAAAGATGTTTTAAGAAGTAAAACATCAGAACATGATGAAAATATTACACTATAATAATTAATAACTTAATTATTTATAATTCAATACATATAAAAAGAAAAAGAATATTAAATTATTATTAAATCATTCACGTTAAAAGTTAACAAAAAAGTTTAACAGATCATCAGGGGACATTAGAAAATACAAAATTAGACATTAAAACATATTTACCACCTGTACATCACCGAGATGCAACATTCACCCAACAGAAGTCTGAGAATTATATTTAATAGCCTTTTGATAAAAGTTACTCAAAAATTAACTAAAAATAAGGACAAATAATTTCTTTTGCTTCATGCAATTGTGTAAAGTGTATTAGCTCTTTATAAATTTCTGTTACTGATTTCTGTTTTATTTCTTTTATTTTTATACATTTTTGCAAAAGTAACAGCACAATGATTTTGCACCTTATAAAGTGAGAGGGGTCGAGATATTGTACAGTTACAATGACAGATTCATTTAGCATTATTGCTATTTGAAACCCTTTGAAACATTTCCTTAATTGTTAAAGAAGTGGTTTTCTTCCGTTTTTTTAATTGTGTGGCTTTTGTTGGTAACAGATCTCCATTAACACGCTTCACCCCTTGTTTTGGAGGCCTTCTAGCTTTGACAGATTTTTCTTCAATAAAGGGTGTGTTTGCATCCTCTGCAAGTTTATTTTCAGTAGAGGCTAAAGTTTTAGCACATTCTACATTAGTATCTCTCTGTTTAATTACTGGCATAGATGTTGGGACTACACTATCTCTAGAATGCCTAGGTAAATCATGTTTTATTTTTTTTATTTATGTCTTATTCTCTGCTTTTTTATTGCATTTGCACACAGCTTTTTAGCTGTCTCTTTTAACAGGAGTTTCTTTTTTTTTTTATGTAGTTTATTTGTTTTTGTTCCATTTTTTTATTTCTTCATCTTGGTACGCCCTACAAGATGACCTTAAGTTTCCAACTAATTTTTTTTTTCAACATGTTCATGCAAATATTTTTTTTTTTGAAAATATGTCATAAAGGTTTTGTTTTCTGCAAATGGTGGTACTTAATACTTTGAATGGCACTGAATGTTCGAATGTTCATCCTTGTAGAGCTTGCTGATATAATGTTGTTTCGTCAGTAGAAGATGAATCAGCTAGTTTTCTAGCCGGTGGAGTTAAGCCGCACGGTCGAGCATATTTTCCCAGAATTTTCTTTTGAAAGCGGAATTTTCGGAAGAAAAAAGCAATTTTTTTTGTGTGTGTGTGTGTGTGTGGAGGGGAAACGGAATTTTGAGAGAAAAAAAAATGACACAAAAAAAAGCGGAATTTCGCCAAAATAACAAAAAAGTGGAAGAATCTCATCCCTGTAAAGGTGATAACCACGAAAACAACAACAACATCCATAAAATATGCTCATAAAGAAATTAAAAGCATCTTAATTTATAACCATACAATAGTTCTTAAAAAATGCAATAAAAATGACACAATTACAAGAGATCATTCAAAATAATTAACAAATCTAAAAAATACAATGAATTGATTTCAGGTAAAGATATGAAAACACACACAGAAGTAGTCTTTTTTGTAATCCTGAACTGCAAGGCACAAAAAACTGGAGATAACTGTTTAAAATCAAAGTTGCTCATATAAGTTGATAAATTGTTCTAAGCTTTCTGGCTTCTATCTGAAGCCAAAATGAAAACTTCCATTATCTGATCATTCAAAATTACAAGACTCTTTCCAAAATAGATATTGTGTAACTTCAAAAGAGACTTTACTCTAACCAAATTAAACAATAAATCTGATGGAAGACTACTTCAGATAACTGTACAAGGAAGGATTCCTAACACAGACTTAAAAAAAAATTTTTTTTTGCAAGAAATTAAACACATCATCTATAGATGTTTTAATCAAGCCACGACTCCCAAAATAATAAAAAGACTGATGTCTTTCAATAAGCAAAAAAAGTTTTATATAAAAAAAAGAGTGGGAGATGGGGGTGGCATTGTCTAAAATAAAGTTAACCTTACAGTAAAACTTCACAAAAATAAGATAAAAATTTAGTTAAAAAAATAAAATTAGATATTTATCAAATGGTGGAAATTTAGTGTCTTCGCAACTGTCAAATATAAAGACGCATATACATATAAACTTTTTAGGACATGTAGAGGCATTTTTAAAAAAAATTCCACACATGATTAAAGTAAGCTTTTCTTTATCTCAGGATTCATCATTTCATTTTAAAGGCAATCAGTTTACTTTTCTATATTAGATGGCAGTAAAAATATTCTATCCCAAGGGTGTTGTCTGCAGTTAAAATCATAAAAGGGGGTGAGTGTAATGTGCATGAGCATTAAACACCCTGGGGAAAAAAGGGTAACCCCCTGAAATCTCGTGACTCTGGAAGTTCAATTAGAAGTGTGGTTATCAAGGATTGAAGTAGAAGTAATTAAAAATGAAGTGGCTTTAGAAAGAATTAATTTGGAGATGAAAAAATTAAATCATTACATATATGAGAAATAAATAAAATAAGCACCATTTTCACTAAATTTAACACAGATATTAAATTTTACAACATTGGCATTTCTTACAAAGCTTACTTTATGTAACTTATAGTAAATATTTTAATGACTCTCACCAGAATGGAAGACAAAAGTATTTACTGCATCATCAGTATCTTCAATAATGATAATATCATCTTCCATTTCAGGAACTGCAAATTCATAGAAGAAAAGAGAAAAAACATGTAGCGAATTAAATGTTGAAAAATGCAAAAAATAAAACATTGATACAGTTCTGAATGAAGTTACAGACAGATATAACTTAATCGTATTTAAATAATATAATGGGCTTAAACTGAATGTAAAAGAAAAATTAAACTTGATATAACTTTTGACCTTGATACAATCTTTTAAATTTCATAAGAATGAACAATTCTTTAAAAATAAAAATTTTAAAGTCATACTGATTAACTATAAATAGATTATGTTATCAATTATTAAAGCAAATGTGGATTAATCAGCAAATAACTAGTTTGAACATTTTTGAATAGAAAATTATATAAAACAATTTGTTAAACTTGAATAATTTCGTCCACAAGTTATGATCAAATACAAGAAATTTTTTGAGCAAATAAAATGATCTAAAATAACAATTGGTACCCATTTCTTCAGCTTACACATAGGATATTTTTTGATTATTTATCTTTTTGACTCTAATTTCATATCCATTAAAAAATGTTGTTTGACTCAGACCCATAAAACATCAGAAATTTGATTGAACAATCGATAAATGTGAAATTTGTGAACTACTTATGATTTGAGGAAAACAGTCCATATCTTAATTAAAGTAAATACAAATTATTCTATAATATAGGGTTTCTTAAATTTTTTCCACTTATAACTCCACTTTGAATGAAAATATTCTATGACCATATTTGTGAAAGATAAATAGTTTCATGGCCCTATGTTCATTTAAGTGGGAAAATGAAGTAAATTAAATGTGTTTCATGTTAATGAAAATATTAACTTATTTAAATGTTATTTTTAAAAAATATTCAATGAAAGGTTTCAAGTAAGGATGAATATCTGAATTATTTTGTTAAATTGAGAAATCTATCAGAAATATTCACTATCATTTTCGTGAGTTCAAATTTTGTGCAAGTCATTCCATTTGGGGTTTTAAACCATAGTTTAGGAAGCCCTATTGTAGAAGTATCAGATGTCATGCAGGTAATAAACAAATGATGTGTATAATGTACAGAAAAAATGTTTGCATTATTTCAACAGAGTAAGGAATTTCCAAGATAAATATTTGCATATAAATCATGTTTTCAAATTCAATGTAAAAATTTATTTTATTTATAAATTACAAATAATCTAAGCAAATATCTCATAAAATATGTTCAAGCAGATTAATAATGGGTTTAAGATTTTTTTTTAAACTATGGAAACATAATATTAAGAAAAAATATAAAGAATGATTTATTAATTTAATGAAACACAATTCAAATATTTATATACTACTTTATATCAGCAGTAGAAGTACAGTCAAAATTACAACTACGTAAACTGAAGAGTCTCATATTTGGTTTATTAAAATGTAATATAAATACAGGTTAAACTTTGATTTCAATCATTCTTTAAAAAAATTATACATTTAGTTTTTAATGCTGCACCTTGCATTTTATTTTACACACTTTACTAGCAACATTCAAGTTACACCTTACTATTTTGTGTACATATAGTGGCTACTGACCAACTACTCATCAAATTTCAGGGCTATAAGCGCGATAGATTCATTTGGACATTGCACACACACTGACACTTCCTTTTATAAGTATAGATGAATATACATTTTTTTTAAATAAACTGTTATTGATATAACTACCTGGCTATTTACTTGGTTAAGACTTATATTACAGAACAATAACTTAACACAGAAGTTTTATACTTCAGTAATGTAAGTGGAGGAAAAGCAGTACTACCTTCCATTTGGTCTTCTTCGTCATCCATTGTAGGTGGAGGTGGTGTGTTACACGGCATAATCCAGCTAAAAAAAAAAAAAAAAATTAAGGTAATGTTTTTTATACTAATAATTAGTCAGACAGATAAATAATACAAGTATGTTTTTTGAGCAGCATAAACGAAAAGATAAAGTTAACAAATCTTTTTAATTACTTGTCAATAAAAAATTTCGGTAAAACCAAAGTGTACGGTACATCTCTCGCCAAATCATGAAAAACTCGCCAAACGTCCGCCATGTTACCAAATTTGTCATGTTACAGTCCGCCATTGGCTTACCACATTTAGCGATTTTTCGCCAAAGAAAAACCAAGTTTGGTGTCATGCCGTACACTTTGGTTGAGCCAAAATTTCATACGTAGCTACATAAATGGTACAGTTTGTATGCCTATTGTCAGTTTTTAACTGTTTAATTTTTTACGTTCCATGTAATATTATAGAGTTTGGTAAAATCCAATGTATGAAACTTTATTGTATGAAATGTAAAGCTTATTAACACAATCAACTTAGCTGTTTGGTTTTTCATTACTTCTTTGTAAATGAAGTGAACATTTTCAATTTATGTTAGAATTACCAATGTTTCTTAGCACTATTAGAGTAGTATGGTCTGAATTGCACTAGTATTATTTGAATTTATAAAATATTTACTTATTTACACTTAAGTTAGTATATTTGAGGAATTTTATAAGTTAATCAATAATATATATATATGTTGGTAAAATCTTTATAATTAAAAGAATATAGAATGATGCAAGCTTAACCCGTGAGGACGCGTGTTCCTTACACTTAAGGTAAATGCTCCAGTAGTGGGCCACTTAAGGGTATTTCCTCAATTATCATCTAAACTTTTGAGAAGTTTCACTAATCTATATTTTTTTATGGTTGTTCAAACTTTTATCTAAAATAATAATCATCTGAAATATCAAAATAATTGTAATATAATTTTTTAAAAATTAAAAACTTAGATCACTCCTATGCACCAGAAGTGGGCATAGCAAACTTTTGATGTACCAGTAGTGGGCATACCAAAAGTGGGCCACCCAGAATTGTCAATTGTTTCAAAGAAAAAAGAATAAAATAATTATATATAGTAATAATAACAATACATTAACATTATACACTATAAAAAATGTAATAAAAATGGCTTGATATAGGTGAAATCTTTTATTTGTAGATTCTAGTCATATGAGATTTGCATTTTTTCTCCAACAGCCAATTTTTTTATTAAAGGTATATGCTAATTATCGACCTTTCATTTTAATTTCCGTTTGGGACATTATGGATATTAAATCTTGATATTTTATGTTGAATAAATCTTTTTTTTCTTTTATCATCTTGCCTCTACAGCCAGAAAAGAGCCCTTTTAAATGGTGATGGAATATTTTTCAATGGTCCAGCAATGCGATAGTTATTATTGTCTGCCTCGTTACAGAGTCCAACTAATTCTTGAATATCAGTCTTTTCCTCAACAGTACTATAAAATATTTATTATTTAAGCAATTGGTCAGAATGTTCCATTAGTATACCAGTAGTGGGCCATTAGTGTATCAGACGTGGGCCATGTGGCCCACTACTGGTTCTGATAAAAAATAAAGCAAATCTAATTAAATAAAAAGACTTTACAACATATAACCTTCTTATTAAACATCACAAAACAGTCTATTTGAGAGAAAGCATGTGCTCCAGTACCAGCCCCCCTAGGCCCACTACTGGAGCATTTAGTAAAACATTGATCCAAAAGTGGGCCACCCTTCATTATCCATAAATTATCAATATTATTTAATTTAAAGATAGTTTATAATACATGCATTATATAATCAAATAATATCAATAACAATTCATTTTAAAAACAAATATAATGTATGCTAAAAAAAATAGTTGAATGAAGAGTTACCTCTTAAGGAAATCACTAAGAATGAGCTAAAAATGCTTCTCTCGGAGATCAACTTCAGCAACAAACTTTCTAGCTCCTAACTAAACAGGAAATAAAGGCCTGTGCCTTTGGTATTTAGTTGATAAGGGTTTCAGCCTACCAGAGGCAGATCTCTTATTTCATTGGAATGTTGGAATTTCTTGTTTTTCAACTTAAAAATTCAAATGGCCCACTACTGGTACATGGCCCACTACTGGAGCACTTACCTTACTTGAGGATGCACCTTGAGCTTCGTAGGCCCACGGTCCTGTTTTTTTTCATCAAAACATGCAGAAAAATACATTTACTTTAATAGGAAACATTTGTTGCATTAATGTTTAGAATATGAAATATTAATAAAGTAATTTTCAGATAAGTCTCGTCTGGGGAGCACATTAATTTGAAGATCGATAAAGGCTTAGACTTCCAAGGTATTTATGAAAAGATTGCCTTTCCCGTCCAAAATTACCTGGAAATAAGTATTAATGCATTGTTTTCTCATTGTTAAGTATTTATAAGACTTTTAAACTGATAATACAACTTTTGATTCACCAAAGTTTGGGGTAGATGCATGACGATGTTGTGTATAAAAGTTCTCATATTTTTGGGAGGTTCTTTTTTACACCCTTTTTTAACTCCAGCCTTCTTCTAAATAATCAGTGGACTTGCACAAGTTCCATTTAATTTTCTAATTCCTTTTCAGAATTTGACTTATGATCTCTAACCAATTCAACAGCAACAACTTCTTTATTTTCTTTGTTAATTGATTCTTAATTAGTTGATTTTCAGCTAAAAGCTTTTCTAATCTTTATATCTCATATTTGTAGTTTGAATAGCGATAAATTGTCGCAATCTGTCTGTTCGCTTTAGAAATCCTACACAGAAACACGGGTGTGCAAATCAGGCTTTGGAGACCCGACCGTCTGTTTTCTGAGATAACAAATCAGGGCAAATTCTTAAAATACCTATGGTCAGCAAGTAAATGACCTTGAATGCAGCTACTGTGAATCTGGAATTTTTTCGTTGAGCAGTTAATTTTCTGTAATCAGTAGTGAATCTAGGATTCGGGTCTGGGGGGGGCAAGGTCATAAAAATTTTGTATTATCGTGATGAAAGTAAAATCTGAAGGCTAAAGTAAACCAAAACTCTTTTAACTTTACAGACTTTACTCACCTGACAATAAGAAACATAAAAAACAATACAATACTTTCGATAATTTAATAAAAATTACAATGAAATAACTAGCCAAAAAATGTCTTCGACCATGCCAAAGCTACAAGTGCAATGACTACAAAAGTCGGAAAATTTTCGAATCAAGCCAGAAAGTAATGTTGAAACGATTTTATTATTTTTTTAAAAGAGATAAATTAAGAAAAGACAGGTTGTAATGATGTTAAATAAAATCAAGAATTCTGGCTTGGCTCTGGGGGGAGGGGCTGTAGCCCGATAGCCCCCCCCGGATTCGCCACTGTTTGTAATAAATCCTTGCAGGCACTGGGTTTCATAGGCCCGATGTGCGTCCTCCAGCGTTAAAACTTTCCCATGAGCTTTCAATCCAATTAATGTTTTTTATGTAATATTACATGAATTGAGTTGATAGATTTCAAAGCTTGGGATAGTTTGCAACTTGCTAAATAAAGAATATTAATAGATATTCCGATCTTTAACGATTGATGTCCATCGCACTAAAAGCTAACGTTGAATTCTGTTCTATTTCATTCTACAGTAATAACTGACAAATTTAGGCTGGAGATTGAGACTGTTATAGTTCAATTTCACCCAGACTGTTCAACAACGAGATAGACTATTTTCACATTTTTCTAACTTCGCGATCACTTTCAAATTAACGTCCAGCTCATTAAATGAATGTATCAAAATTAAACAGAGTAATTTTCGTTAAGCTCTAACGGAATATAAGTAAGGAATATTCACAAATAAAAAGAAGAAAATTATTACATATTCTTAAGTAAAACTGAGATAATTTTATACATTGCGTTTACAAAACGAAAATTATATATGCTTGTGCACGATTTTTTAAAGAATTTACACAAATAAAACATGCAATTTATTTCACATCTATATTAAATCACAAAATTCTAGAATACATATAACTTCGATCTCAACAAAATTAAAAGTAAAAAAATGACAACGTACACTCATATAAAATTTTCCAAACAAATATTTACCCCTAAAAGTGTTTCGTTTCGGCACACCACACGTGAAAGTCCTGTTTACATTCACAATGCTATAATTGCAAGAGTTGAGTTGTAAAATAATTCCCTCTTCAAAAGCTAAGTCCAAATTTGCCCGAATCACACGCGCACGTATTCGCATATTCGTGTTAATCAGCAATCTGTTTAAATCCACAATATTAATTGAAATGGGATTTTTTCATGGCAAAATAGATTTAATTGCCACCTATTGTACTAAAAATGAATTTTTTGAGATTATTATTAAGCGAAAATTCGATTTTCCTGCCTGACTGAAGTCCTGGTAGTCTTGTTTGGATGTCAGCATTATTAATCTTAATCTAACCTCATCTCTACTAAAAACCACAGAGAAGGTGCTAAAAACTGGGATGGAATGGAAAATCAGCATTTGTACCCAATATATCTAATTTCAGTTAGTCTACTGAAATTGGCAGCGATCGAACTGGACGAACGGATCATCTAAATGAACGCCTGAACCAAATCGTCATCATCTGAAATAACGTTCTTCCGCGAACGAAATATCGTTTATCGTTCACTCTGCGGACACGATTCGAGTCCGCCGACCGTTCCAGAATGTGAATCCGAAACTCAAATGTAATTATTACACAAAATTACTTTACCATTAATATTTTTACTTTAGTTTTATTATGAATCATTGTTAATAATATTAAAATTTTAATAAAATAACTAATTATATTAATAAAAATTTTCATTGATTAATTTTAGTTGAAATTAAGAATTATAATTTTCAATTAAAACGTCTATTAAAATATTTAAAATTTTGTTCTTTTTTGTACTTGAGATTTTTCGACGGAGGAATGGAACGATTTTGGTTTCTATTAACTGGTTTTGGGAGTTGGCTTCTATGAGTTTGATTTAATTTTCTGGAGACGATATATTTATTGAAGCGTTCAGTGATGAAATTGCATCCCGGATTTCTAATCAATTATCAAATTTCCAATCCTGGCGAAATACATACCCTAAAAGATGTCTTAATTATCATCAAGAAATTATAAACAACTCTTTACAGTAATCGGGGATCCGGTGTCAATGGTTTAAGCGTTTTAAATCTGAGAATAACTTCATTGACAAAAATGTAAATTTTCACTGACTCACCTACCTGTCAAATTTAAGCAAAATATAAGGTTATGTAAATACCCCCTTACATTCACAGAATGAGCTCACGTGGCAAGAGCGCGAAAGCATTGGCTTGAGAAACCAACTGGCACAGGTTTGATCCTGACCCGCCCTAGTGATATGATGACTTTTACTTTCTGTTTGCCGAATGACTGCTATATTTGAGAAATTAAATTTCGTTTTGTCTGTAAAATTCAGTATTTTATTCGATTTCCAAACTTAGTTTATCATTATACAAATTTAAAATAATTCCTATTCTAATTAATTCTCCTCATACTTACAAGTGTTTTAAATTAAAAGGATGTTTTAGAAAAAAGTTTCAAGGATCTTTAAATTACTTCTACAGAAGACCAGAATGTAAAATGCCTGCAAATAACGTTGTTTTATCTATAGCTACAAATGTTGTTCTAGCCGCAGGTACAGTAGCAGTAAATAAAGCTATCCATTAATAATTATTTGCCTATGCTACTTTTGTATTTCGTTCTATTATTCACAAAAATAACTTAGTAATTTCTAAACTGATTTTCAATTCGTTAATCTTAAACTTGTACACCTATTGTTCTCTATTATCTGAAAAGAACATTCTCTGTTGTTTGAAAAAATATTGATTCGAAATTTTCCTTTAAATATTAATTTTATTTATCGTCTGTTAGTTTTATTTTATCAAATTTATTATTTTTGTTTTTTCAAGATTTAACTAACAAAATGATTTTTGAGGTTGCAATCTTGGATTTAGAACAAAAAATTTATAAAATTCTTTTGCTGTATATTTCTTCTTCTTTTATTCTAAGAAGTATGTCAAAGAAGGTAGTTTAGAAATTTTAAAAATATACTGCGAATGTACACTTTTTGTTTTGCATTGTATCAATTTCTCAGTTTCTTTTTTTAAAGAGAAAGTTATTGTGAGTTGAAGATTATTCCAATCGATATGAATGCCCAAATATGAAAAAAGAATTAACAACTTTATATATCCTTATTCCACCCATTCCTTCCTTACCTTTGAAGCTTTTAGGTCTGTGAATTCTTACAAACCTTCATCATTAGTCAAGATATGCAGATCTCAATGATGACTGATAATTATAATTTTACCAGTAAAATATTTTGGATATGCCATCACGACCAAAAATAATTCACCGTTTCTAAATAAATATATAACATAAATCAGATAAAAATTAAAAGAGATTCAAATATCTAGTCCGAAGTATCGTAGCCTGATAATGTTTTGGGTTTGATTCGTCTGTCTTTGTATAGTTGCGAAAATCGTCCGGTGGGTGTAAGGTGAAAGCAGCTTCATTCAACGAATATTCTCGAAAACACGAAGCACAGGTAACAAGAAAAAGAGCACCTGCACAAATTAAGCAACACAAGCAGACATCAAATCACTTATATTAGCAGAAACAACGCTATCAATAGCGCTCAGCGTCTAACAGCTGACCAAATCGAGCTACGAACAGAAATGTAAAGAGATCGATTCCTTGTTGAGTAGGTCGGCATTTATACCATTTTCTTACAAGATGTAACGTCACATAGAAGTCTCTCGAAGATTCTCCATAACTCCATCCCTTATAGAGATAGAGAAAAAATTCTAGTATTTTCGAGTACCTCGTTTCGTCGCCAAATTTTTCGCCAAGGTCGGGGACATTGCCTTCCATTCTCCCGGCTTTCAATAAAACCTCTGTAAATGTCTCTTTCTAACCATAGGACTAACATGCCTGGGAAGCGACACTATAGGTTCACAACAATATTATTTATAAAAATTAACTCTTAATCATAGCAACGATAACATGCACTTAAAAAAAATGTATTTTATATCGTCTCAACACGCGTGAGTATAAATACAATAGCTAAAACAATTAAAAGCATTGTTATAAAGTATATTTAAGAGTATTTTAAAAGATTAAAATTAGTAAAACAAATTGTATGGAAATAAAGTTCATATCCTTGAAAAGCCAATTTTCAAAATTTTAAAGTAGTATAAGAATGGTGTTTGTGCTTCGAAGCTATGGAGAAAAAACCTCAAAATTTTGTAAAACCCTTTCTTAGTCAGCAAGTGCTGTTCAAAATTATCAGAACGGACTGTTAAAATCTCATGTTTCGTTCATAAAATTTTAAAAACTTGATAATTTGCTATTTTGTTTTGTTTTTCTATCAGCTTATTTCATCCTCCATAAATGAATATGATTTTTAGTTATTTCATGAAATATCACTACATTTTAGGAATAATTATTGTTTTAAACGGTATATTCTAGCTGTTCAAAATTATTTGAACGACTGATGACGAGGGTTACATTTAAGTGAGTACGAAATGGATTTGTTTTTATTTTGGTAAATTTTAATAATTTTAACAGATTAATTTATTTGGTAATTTATTTTTTTGGTTTATGAAGCAGTCAAGCCAAAAGTAATACTCAAGAGCTAAAAGATTTCTTTTGGCTTTCTGCACCGTAGCAATGAAGATAAAAAAGATGGGGTATCATATACAAACCTAACAAAAAAGTATTAATTGTCGATGTTGGGTATCTACTGTTTGTACAAGAGAATATGAGACGACAGGATCCATCGAAAACAAGAGAGGGCGAGACAAAAAAGCCCCCGAAAATAAGTACAAGAGAAGACTCTATGAATGTAAGATTTGAGCAGAAAAAGAACGATATATCGTCAAGAGAGGTTTTGAAAGACTTGAAATTGAATGTATCAAATCTAAGAGTTTACCTTATAATCAAAAACTCAGGGTTGGTAAGCTGTATCCAAAGAAAAGATCATACATCTCAATACATATCAAAACAAAACATGACAAAGCGCTTGGCCTTTGCAAAAGAACCTATTTCGAAGGTTTTACAATTCTGAGGTAGTGCTTTATTGTCATACAAAAGCAAACATGATCTTTTTAGATAAAAAGAAGCAAAAGAGTTTGGAGACGATTAGGCCAGGCTTTTAAAATGATGAATATCCAAGAGAGAGAGAGAGTAAAACATTGAGGCGGAAATGTGATAATAAGAGATTGTTTCCCTCTAAAGGTATTGGTAAAATTGTGATGATCAACGGTAAAATGATTCTAAGCATGCACGTCAATATCATGTCCCAAAATCTGAAGAAATCCATCAGAAATTTAAGTGTGGATCGACGGTATATCTTTCAGTGAGCTAATGACCCAAAACACACGTCAAAGATTGCCAAAGATTATTTTTCAAAAAACAAGATTAGAGTATTGGAGTGGCCACCACAAAGACCAGACCTTAATCCCATTTAAAATTTATGGTCAGTTTTGAATCAAAAATTCTTTTTTGAAGAGAGAAGAAATAAAAATCAATTTTTTGAGAGACGACCAAAAATTAATTGGACAGTATTAAGCAGGAGACAACGAAAAAACTTGTGGATAGCCTGAATTAAAGACCTAAAGCAGTGACTGAGGCCAAAGAAGGCCATTATAAACATTAAACAACGATATTTTATTTTTAAAAATTGTTATGTAATTTTTTCCTCGTAAGTTTTTGACAGTTCGAAAAATTTTGAATAACACATAATTTAGAATTATATGAAAATGTTCCAATTCTGACTTATTTTGCGATAAAGTTTGAGTTATTTCATGTCCTTTCTAATCAATACGTTTGAATTAATAATAAAATAATATATAATTAATAATAAAATTAATATATTTGAAATATAAATAAATAAATTTATTTTCTGTAATAAAAAGTGTATAATTTTTTGTAGAGTTCTAATAATTTTTAACAGCACTGTATATACCCAATTTGGTAGCTCTAATTTCATCGGTCTGCCCTTTAGAGCAGTTTGAACGATTTTTGTATCATTCATGTCGTTTTTTACGGATAGCATCCAGTCGATAAACATTATCATGCTAATTTTTAACTTTATTTCCCAATTAACCAGATTTCTCGTGTTTTAATTTAAAGACATTTTCATCTGCGAAAAGAAATTGAATTTTACTTCGCTTTTTTTAAAAAAGTATTTGATAAAATGAAAAAATAAACAAGAAAATTTATTTTTCTTAACCAATTCATCAATGTATGGCAAACATTCATATTTTTGATTTGTGTAAAAGTAGCAGTGAACCAAAAAGAATATTTAATCAACAATTTTAGTAGGAAATATCTGTTTCCCACTCTCCAAACTTACAAATTAAGTTTGTGTATAAAAAGAAAGAAGATGTTTTTCTAGATATAGACACAACCCGAAGAAAAAGGGGATAGAGTAATGAACGTGCAATGCAATTTTTCATTATTCCACAGAACCTAGCTTCATCACTTTTCAAACAAGGAATTTTTCTGCATGAAAATAAAGATCGTTTTTCCACTTATTCAAAGGGGAAAACATAATTAGGATAAAAATGAAAGAAAACTTAGACTAGAATTTAAACAAACAAGAACAAAAAAAGGAAAGCGAGAAAAGGAATTGAATCAAACATATGAAAACCATCAGCCAACTTTATTGGCCCGAGTACAGAATTAAATTAAAGAACGCTTAAACTGTCTTCACAATATGTGAAAACAGAAGTGACTCAAAAAGAATATTTTATTGAATATCCTCCATAAACCAATCTCCAAACTTCCAAAACCCAATTCCTTTATAAGTAATTGTACTGGCTATTATGGTGATGAATTATAACATGAAAATCAACATTGCCCATCTGCTAAAATGTGGGAAGCGAAGAGTGACTGGAGAATTTTTCTAAGTCCGAGCTGGGTCAAAAGAGTAAGTAGAAAGTTAAAAAAAAAAAAAAAAAAAAAAACCACTTTTCAGCATAGAACCAGACAAATTGCAAAAATCTCAGAGCTATTGTTGATTTATTTGCTTTTATTTGGAGATCATTAATAAAATACTAATAGAAGAAGAACCAATCAGCTGAGAAAGGTGAAATTTCGGAGATAATTTTGTACTATGGTTGGCTAATGTTAAAAAGTCGTGAAATGAGTGGAGAAACTAATATATCAGGTCAGGCAAACTGAAGGGGAGGGGCTGTTTTATTAAAATGGGGGCAGGCGGTAATCAAATTGAGTTAGAACTGCAGGACTAGGAATGGCGGTTATTGTAAAAACAACCGGTTTATTTCACCTCTGGTTTAACCTGGAGATTATAATCGCCCCAAATAACCGGTTTTCGTTTTATTTTCATAGAAAAAACATCGTACATTTTGAAGGAAATCAACCCATCAAACCCCAACCCATATATATATATATCCTCCAGTCTATTTAAAGCTAATCTTTCAGTAATGTTGCGAGGATCTGAGAACGAATTCTGGAATAGCAGAGGGTTCTGTAATATTTTTTCATCCTCTCTTTAAGGATCTCAAAAGCTTTTGATATAGACTTAGGTAGCATTATGTTTAGGGTTGAGAATTTTTTAAAAGCACTTTTGATGATGTTCACTAAAGGGGATAATGAAGCTTCCCGCGATATACTCGCCTCCCAAAATGTCCTTACTGACCTCATTGAGAGCATTAAAATATCCGATATTTTTGACACCAATTAAATGACCGCACCAGAAATCATCCTTGGTGTATTTTTAATAGTGGGATAGGCTGAGATTTGAGAAATTAATGGTGGCAGTTTACTCAAATAACCTATGGTAAGTTACAGGACTCGGGAGGTTATAGGGCAATTAAATTCAAATAAACCCCAACATGTGGGAGGTATGTATTGTTGGTACTGATTGAACCAGAAATTTTACATTTCAACGATCGCCACGAAAACGAAACTGTGTGCATGACCGATGCACCGCCTTTGCTCCTTAACACAGTGTTGCTAATATATTATTTAACCATATTAAATACATTAATTTTAATTGTAGAAATATGAATTCAGATTTTTAAAAAAAACCCCACTGCCCACTGAATAGTAGTGATCTGATTTCTTTAATTTACCACTTATACCAAATTTTACCGGTTTTTTTTTACCCGTTTATTAGATTTTTTTAAAAAAAACCCGGTTATAACCTGGACAAAAGATAACCGAAACAAAAAAAACCCGGTAGGTTTTTCCCATACAGCTTATACAACATAGACAGCTTGAGTAAGATAGACAGCTTATACAACATAGCTCATATACAAAATGAAAGCTTAAAAAATTTCAGCCTGAGAATAGGTTAAAAAAATATTTTTTTTTTTAGATTTACAAAAGGTAATTTAAGCAATAGAGTTTATGTTGATAAAAAAACTGCGTTGGTGCTTGCTCTATAATTGCAAAATTAGGAAAATTTTAGCCATTTTAATTAGCTTTTAATTGACAGGGAATCATTAAAATACTTATTAAAGTAGAATTTCAGTAAGTGATTTTTACACCAAAATTGTAGATGTGATTCACACACAAATTCATTGCAGGTTAGACTGTCTGTCTGCTTGTTGATTCATGCAACGCAGCGCCGCCGAGAGCTGAGCCCGGCCGCATATATACAAACCCTACCCTGATAGAACTGAGGCAGGAAATCGGACAATATGATTGGCTCGCTTCGCCGAGAGCCGATGACGTTGTTCTTTGCTCTCGTGCGTGTACTTTTCATTAGTATAATTTCTTACAGTGTGGAATGTTTTATTTTTTATGATATTTTAAAAAATAATTTGATTTTTAAAAATATTACAACCCACGGAAGAATATTTTCTGTGCTCAACTGTGGGAAAACGGAGAAGAAAAGTAGGACAACTCTTGTTTTGTTATGATTGCCGTACGCTACGTGCTAGAGCTGAAAACGACGTCACTGCTCCTCGTAGCCAATGATATTGACTGATTTCCTGCCTCAGTTCTATCAGTGTAGGGTTTGTAAATATGCAGCCAGGCTCGGGGCAAAGCACAGGCATGCTGAGGCCCTCTCACATATACATTTTCCATTTAAAGATAAGACAGAGGTATATATGTCTTATCTGGTACTGGCGGGCCCCTTTTTGGGCGCGGTCAATTTGAAAAAATAACCGAATATTGTGGATGACCCCATCGGGGATGGAGTAAGCAAATCTCGACAGGCCGTTTATCCACACTTTCTATAGCTCCCCCGAGTTGACTACAGTGGATATAAGGAAAAAAGAAACTCTATCCAGATGAAATTCGTAAACAAAAATGAAAATCGAATTGGACGAGGATGAAAGCAAAAAGGGGTATTTTAGAAAACTATTTCCCCTTCTTTTTGGAGAATATTTTCTTTTAGGTTCCACACATTTGATGTACATTTTATTCTTTATCGTGCGAATGAAAAAGAAGTCAAGATTGATAAGCCTTTAGTTGAAAATGTTTTTTGGGTGAGTACAGTTAAGTACTCTAAAATTTCGTTGTTTTTGCTCCATTTTCCTTCTATTGATACATATAATTACTTTAATACTATTTTAACTTTTATTTAAAATTATAACTAAATTTTTAAGCTACTGCAAAAGGCAGGGGTAGACAATCTGCGGGCCGCCGAATCATTTTTAATTATTTTATTTGATAGTCTAAACAAAACGAGCATAGATTTTTATGCTTTTATTTGTCCAAAAAGGAAAAAAGAAGAACCTTATCTCAATTAGTTGTGTTGACATTTCAGAAGGCTTGCCTGAAAAAAGAATTCGAAAAAGAAAAAGGTTATATTCCGAACTAGCAAAAGAGGATGTTCTACAAAAACCAAAAGAGGAATTTAAATATCAATTTTTTAACGCTGTGACTGATAATGTAATAGTACAAATAGACGAAAGATTTAAAAATAAACCAAAAGTTACTTCAATTTTAAATTATTCACTGATATAAAAGCAATAGAAAAGCTTGCAATAGAAACCATATCAAAGAATTTCGTAGATCTTTATAATGAAGCGGTATATGGAGATTTAATCCAGGAATTGGAAATGAGGGTTTCATGAGGACTCAGCGGTACCGGAACGCTCTGACCTGAGTGATATTGTTGAGGCGGAAATGGAGAGGGGATAGAAATCGCTTCACTTTAATTTTCTTTCATCTAAAAGGTGCAATTAATTTATCTAAGTATTTAAATCATGAAATTTATAAAACGCCAAAACTAAAACGATGTATTTTTTATTTTCAATCAAACATTAACGATGCACACTGTAGTTCAAAGCGTGAATATTGTTACGAATAATCTTCCTGTGGGTGTATGGTGAAAGCAGTCCAACAGCAGGATAATGGAGAACGGCGCTTTATTCACGAATATTCCGGAAAACACGAAGCACAGGAATCAAGAAAAACAACACTTGCACAAATTAGCAACACAAACAGACAGCAAATCTCTGATAATAATAGTAACAGCACTTTCAGTACCACTCGGTGTCTATCAGCTTACCAGCTCGCACTGCGGACAAAACTCTAAAGAGATTCAAAGACGTTCAAACACATTCCCAAGACGTTCACTAATCTCAGCACATCCGGGTTTTCATACCCTTTTCCTACAGGATGATGTAACCAGACAGAGAGAATCATCTAGTACATACTCTATATCTCTGTTCTTAATAGAGATATGACGAAAATTCTAGCATTTTCAATGATCTTCATTTCGTCACTGAAATCGCCATATTTGTCGCCAAGTTGCGAAAATGATCGCCAAGTTTGTCACCAAGGTCGGGGGTCAATGATTTCCATTCCCCGGCGTCCGATAAAACCCCTGTAAATGTTTCTTTTCAACTATAAGATTAATATTGCTGGGAAACGACATTACAGATTCGTAACAATATATAATGAAGATGCTAAAGAATAATTAAAAAAAAAATGCTGATTTCAAATTATACTAAAATTCAGCAGTGTGGAATAAAATCATGCCAATGATTAGTCATGTAGGAAAAATCATGAGTTTTCAGAATCTAAACATAAAATACATTTAAAGGTGTGCAACCTTAAATCTTTTAACCCTTTCCCGCCACAGCTTTTATTAATACAAAATATCCATCATATTTTAGAGGGTAAGGATTAGACAAAGATCGAACTGTTTAAAGGAAGTACCTTACAATTTTTTAAAATTTATTTCTCGTAAAAAAAAAATAGCAGTGCCCGAACGGCGTTCCGGTACTGCACCTCTGTGAGGACTGATTGTGGACTAAAAAAATTTAAGTAACACACAAAACATTTTGCAGTACATGTTAAATGATAATTATAATTTCCAAATGTGGCAAGAGTATTTAAATTATTATTTTATCTTATCAGTTACCACAGCAAGTGCAGAATGTTCTTTCAGTAACTTGAGTCGCGGTGGCCTAGCGGTAACTTTGAGGCCTGAGGGCTCCAGGTTCGAAACCCGATTCCACTGAAGATCCGCCGTGTATGGGGCACATTGCATGCTAAATCATACGTAGTGGCCAAACGTGGTGCGGAAGTTTGGAGAGGGGGTGCCAGCTCAGGCGCCTTCCTCGTCATCTGACCGAAGTACGTCCCAAAATAGCACTCGTGTTGCTTCAAAATGGGGCTTTAATATAACTAAACTAAATCTTTCAGTAAATTAAAAGTAATTAAAAATTATCTCCGTTCAAGCATGAGTAAAGATCGCTGAAATATTCTGACGATATTAAGCTGCTAAAAGTTGCATATTTAAATAAATACATTTTTCATCAGTATTTAACGTTCGTTTTGAATCATTTTATTTTTAACTTTGAAAAATATTTTAGGCTTCCCAAAGATCTTTTGCACCCGGGCCCGTTTATAGAGATGGCAGCCCTTGGATTTGGCGAGTGCTTAACTGGGAGGGTTACTATAAAGTAAGATCAGGTGGCTATTTCTATAATAAATAAGAAAATTTATCCTTACACCATTATTACACGTTTGGAGTTTCACATTTAAATAAAGAAAACCTTAAAATGCATTGAAATGAGGAAAAAATAAAGTAATTTCTGCTTTTTAAATTTTTCTCATCAGTAAAAAATTGAAAAGAAACTTCTTTCCACTATTAGAATGAACCCTCCGGAAGTAGCTGGTGCCACTGAATTAATCGAAAATTCAGGCTGACTTTAATAATCCCATTTTACATAATACATAATTCATCCCAGGAGAATCACTCTCATTACAGTCCACTACGGAGTTCGCCAAGGTCGCGGGAATTTGAGCGCGAATCCAAATTAAGGTAATGAATTTCCAAAGCTCGTCAAAGAGTCTGTTGCTGAGTGGAGGTGAAATTTTGCGTAGGCTGAGATAAATGAATGCTTAAATTACACTTACATCTGCTGTTCTGCAGTAGCTTTTAAGCATCTAGTTTCTGATGGAGATGCTGGAAGTATGGATAAAAATTAATAAGTTGAAGAAAGTTTGCCAGATCAGAATGGTAAAATACATAATGAGAAAATTGTATAAAAATGAGGACAAACTTTTGATTGCTTTTAATGGAGCCAATTCATGTCATGTCACAGACACGCGACAAACGTAACTGTGCATGCCATTTAAATATGTAATTAAATCTTGATCTATAGAACTCTATCCGCTTGCCATTTAACATCTTACGTTGTGCCATGAAGCTGAATAATAAAGTTTATAATTTACGAAAGTTTTTTTATTAGAAAAATACGTTAACAGCCGAATTTTGACTCTTATAACGCAGAGGAGAAAGATGATTGACGTCTGAAAATGTTTTTCAACTTTCCATCAACAATCCTGAGTTACAAAAGCATAATCTGTAAAAATTCGAAAGGAAGGTTTCCTGTGCAATGTATTCTTATAAGCATAAAGGTTCTCCATAATATATATATATATATAGATATAATAGTTATAATTCTTAAATTTTAGCAAAATTATTGTCATTCCTTTCCACAGAAAATCTTGTTCCTTTTTGAACTAAAAATGACGTGTGGTTTCTGATGAGTGAGCCATTTTAGTTCCTTTTCATTTTGAATAATTTCTTAACAAATTGTTCTAAGTATTGGTGAACTTTTGGTTTTTCTATAGTTCTTGTTGTATTTTAAAAAATTTCTGTTGAAGCAATTACTTTTTGCTGCTGCGTTTACACTCAAAAACGTCTATTGTTTTCATTATTTTTCATTTTATCATTGTTTTCTTTTAATTTATTTTCTTTTAATTTAAATTTCTATTATATATATATATATATATATATATATATAAAGTAGCAGACATACGTACATCTTAGTTGAAGTTTCACGTAAAAAAGCGAACAGAAAATCCCTGCATTTCCACAGGTAGGGATTTAACATATAGACCCGTGATCAAAGTGAAGGGAATAATAGCTATTTTTAGTAAATTACGTAAGTGTTTTAGGGAAAAGTATGGCGGCAAGGAGATGCCGTCATGATTTTCTGTGGGCACGTGAAAGCGATTAAAATATTATTCTAGTAATAAATATGCCAAACGCGAGATTTAATATACCTCCAGCGCTGGAAATAAAACGAAACTGGAGTTTAAGAAAAGTGATTTTGGAATACATTAAGACTTTAAAATATATAATATTAGAATTTAAAGTAAAATTAAGTAAGATTATTACATATATATATGATATTTTAAGTTTTTAACTTTCTTAAATCATTTTTAACGACCCCTCATTTTTAATTACTTCTACTTCCATCGTAATAAGCGCACTACAACTTTCACATTTCTAGTCACGAGTCTTCCGGGAAAATCTCCTTTTGCCGTATATAACCTCCCAGTGCAATGTTAACTGCCCTTTTTGATTTCGACACGTAGACTGACAACAACAGCGCGCCGCTTCGAGCGTTCTTTAACTCTGGTCATGGAGCTACGCATAAAATGATCCCTTTACCTATGAAAAGGTAACCTATCTCAAATGACTGAATAAAAGAAGATCGGATCAACTAAAGTCTTTTCCTTGACTCAGATATTCTACATTTCACCTTTAATAAAGATGTTTCATATATATATATATATATATATATATATATATATATATTTCCCTAATATTGCTTACGTACAGTGATTCTAATGTAAACAGGAAAAAAAACATATCAAAAATATAAGACAAAGTTTAAAAACTAGTTCACCCCTCTCCAAAAAAACAAACATCTTAATAAGATCTTTAACGTAAGAAATAGCTTACTAATTATATTACTAAAGAAAATATAAAACAAAAAATAAGCATTCATTTCAAACATCAAAAGAATTGTTCTTAACTAAGGTGACCAATCGTCCTTCTTCAGGTAGGACCGTCCCTCTTTTGTAAGTGCTGTCCTCCCTCGAAAAGTGTCCTCCTACATGTCCTCTTTTTTCGATATTTGAAGACTAATCTGTAAATCTCCGTGTTCATGCGGAGAATGGAGGATATTTCTTATTTAGATATTTCCAATATATTGTTAGAAGGTGATACATTGAAAATAAATATTCATTCAATGGAAAAGCACACATTTATATAATTTTTTTATAGGCATGTAAGTATAATAACAATGTAAAATAATACTAATGTTTTCATCATGTATTTGTAATATTATTATTCTGTATTATTGTTTCAAGTAAAATATTTCTTTTATTTACGATATTTTTTGCTTCAATTTATTTGTGTCCTTCTTTTCAGTGTAAAGATGTTGATCACCTTATCTTAACGGCAGAAACTGGACGAAGCGCAATGGACTCCAATTTTGATGCGGTTTCTTTTACGTTTATCACGTGAGCATTAAGTGACAATTGAAACGCTGGTATATGCTATACTTTAATTAAAAGGGTATAATTTTTATTTCAGCGAACCTCAATGAAATGTCTTTTGCATAATAAATACATTTTTACATACAGATTACAGAATAAAATGTAATGATCTGTCTCAAACTATTGAACTTAATGAAGTTTGTCTTATCTTTGTTCAGATTGGATATCAAAAATAGTTTAGGGACTTATTTTGATTTCAACTATTTGTTAAAAGTATCAGTATTGAATTCAAATTATCTTCGTATATCATGAATCAAGATTTAACTTGATTATTACTTCTGTATTAATACACACTGTCGAAAAACAAATATTTGGTCGATTCACAGTCGCGAATATGAAAAACAGACGTTTGAATTAATCGTATTACTGGTACATTTGTCACAGTAAAAGAAATGACTGGAGATATTTCCATTCACTAAAAATGTTCAATTCCTGTTATTTGTTTGATCAGAAGATGGAATGCTGGCGATGGAAACGGCCTGAAATATATATGGATAGAGAAAATCTGTTGAGAAAAGAATACAAAAAAGTAATTCCATAACTTTTGCACTTTAAAAAAAGGTAAAAATCCTCAAATTTGGCCTTAAAAAGGTCAATATAGCAACCCTGACTTAAAGAGGAGAATAGCAGCTTTTTAAAATTCTGTTTTATGAATAATTCTAATTTTTTTCAGCATACTCTGTGCGTTAATTTGAAATAGTTTTGAAGATGTTCTCAATGCAATGCATTTTTCCCTACTTACTGAAATGGATTCATGTTTTTCTTGGTTTTGTTTGTTTCTGATTTAAAATTCTGCTTGATTTATTATTTATTTAATGCAAATTTGGAGAAAGAACAAACTGTTTCCAAAATTTTATTCTTTTTGTAATCTGTTTTTTTAGTAACAAAGAAAATCTGCATGCTTCTCATACTTAAAATTCTTTCCCCACATTCTCTTTCGTAACTTTTGCTGATATGAATCATTCCTTTTCCTCCACTAATTGCATTGTTAATGAGATAAAGAACAGCAACGTTTCTTCATAAGTGGTTTGTTGTTTTTGAAAAATTTCGTTGAATAATTTTTGGGTCTGAAAATAATATGCAAAAAGTAAATTTTTCATCTTTTAAAATTAATTTCTTTTTATACAAGCTGAACAAATTTTTAAAAAAAAGAGCTGAATAACATTTAAACCAACAAATTTCTACGTATTTAGAGTACACTTATAATTTGCAGCACATGCCAAAAATAACCATAGTTGTTTTTGCAAATTATATTAATCAACTTTCATGGGTAACATTAATAATAATTTAGATTTAAAATTCACACATTATATTGTTAGTTATTACTATTCAGACATAATGTAGTCATTTATAGCATCTGAGATTCAGTGGTGCAAATGAAATTCCAATCAGTGCCTTTTCATATTATTTATTATGAGTAAATGATAAATATAGGAAGATATGACATTATAAGTTATGTACACTATTTACAAGATTATAGTAAAACTTCACGGCACTTTCCATTTAAGCCAATCCTTCCGTTTTCATGCCTGCCACGCAATCTAACTCTAATGGCGGAGGAAGCCGTTGCCACAAGAAGCACAAAAGTGCCATCTGGGAAGAATCCGTAACAGGGGTTAACATTGTTAACGTAGCAAAGCACAGAACCACAGTGTAAAACTCTAGTTACTTTAAAATTGATATCATTTTGATATTACCGTTGATTAGTATAAAAAAGATTGGACTTAATTGTAATTTGTTAAAAGGTTCTCAACAGGCCATCTTTATTCCTAAAAATGCACGATAAAAGTGATACTTAGAAGAGAAAAATGCTTGGTTGAAGTATCACTTTTATGCTTATCATTAAGACATCCTTTTGATTTTACCCGTTGATTGATATTATAAAAACTGGAATTATTTGTAATTTGTGAAGAGGTTCTCAACATGTAACCATCTTCATTCCTAAAAATGCACGATAAAAGTGATACTTAGAAAAGAAAAATGCTTGGTTGAAGTATCACTTTTATGTTTATCATTAAGACATCATTTTGATTTTATCCGTTGATTGATATCATAAAAACTGGAATTATTTGTAATTTGTGAAGAAGTTCTCAACATGTAACCATCTTCATTCCTAAAAATGAGTGATAGAAGGATACTTAGAAGAGGGAAATGCCTGATTGAAGTGATGTTGAAGTATCACTTTTAGGGTAGACCTATATTCTTGTTCAGTGGCTGAAAGTTTCCAAGAGGTGACTCGATGTGGTAACCTTTCTTCGTATATAACAACATCGTATAACCTATCTCATATATAACAATATCGGATCTCACTTCGTATATTTACAACTATTGAATATTTTACTTTAGAGTATCTTCAAAATCGTACTGGTATTGCAGTCGAACCAATTGTCTGAAACATTTTAGCTATTTCCATTATTTGTGTGAGACAGTGGAAAGCCATGAAAACCCTTCCCCTGTTAAATCGGCTTCAGAGATAGTAATTCCATAAGTTCATGTTCAGTCTATCTGATTTTAAATAATATCAAATCTAAGATCACTGCCTCCGAACTTCTCCCTTGCAATTTAATAATTTAATTTTTAAGTTATTTAATATTGCATCTCATTTATTATTATCCTAATTTTGCTATGAGTCTTTGATCATAATCATAAATCCTATTTAGTTGCGATCATTAACTGCGGATTTACTACCAATGTATAGGCATTACACTACATTAAACAAGTGATGTAACGGATACTCTACCATTATTCGTTATTCGACCTACTCTGCCCGTTTGCCGAAAATTTAGCAGTATTCGGTACAGTTAAATTTCTGTTGTTCTCTTATAGAAACAAAATGATGAGGGGTTTTCCACAAATCAATATTTTTTAATTGAATATTCGAAAAGTAATATTGAATTTTATGAAAGTTTAATATCCTGAGTACCTATCTGCCTTTATAAATTAAATACATAATTAAAATTGTTTTCTATCTATGTCAAAGCTTACGCCTTAAATATTAATTGTCTGACCGCCGCAGGGAAAGAATATACTCTTACGAACCTGTAAGATCGCGTCCTCGTAATGTTAGTCTTAGGGTTGGAAAGAGACATTTACAGAGGTTTCCTTGAACGCCGGGGGAAATGGGATCACACTACATTCGACCTCCCCCCCTCCGATCTTAGTGGCAAAACGAAGGTCCCCGAAAATGTTAGAATTTTCTCACTATCTCTAATAAGAGCGTAGTTATGGAGATTCTTCTTGAATTTTCCTGTGACGTCACATAATGTCTGAAAAGGGTATAAATAGCTACCTATTAAACGAGTAATTAATCTGTCTTTGGAGTCTTGTTCGCATTGCGAGTTAGTCAGCTGTTAGACGCTGAGCGCTATTGTTCGTGCTATTACTGTTATTATTAGTGATTTACTGTCTGTTTGCGTTGCTAATTTGTATAAGTGCTATTTCGCTTGTCATTTGTGCTTCGTGTTTTCCGGAATATTCGTGAATAAAGCTTCGTTCTCCATCATCCTGCTTGTTGGACTGTTTTCACCGTACACCTACTGGGCGATTGTTCGTAACAACACTTTTCTATCTATTACTTCCTTTTTATTGAGTTTTTCGAATTTTCGATGTTCTTTTCTTCGTTTTCAAAGAAATTTCACTCATAAAAACAAAAGCAAATGCTTTTCTCTTTAAATTATTTTCAACATCCTTTAAAAAGATTATTGGTACAAAAACTAGGAAAGGAAGCATAATAAATTTAAATTCCTTAAAAGATATTTGAAATAAAAAATATTCAAATTTACAATTGAATTCACAGTTTTTCAAAATTCTCAATGCACTGGATTAAGGTATTTCGACAATTCCAAAGCAATAAAATTAAGTTTCGACTTATTTTCACGAAAATTTAAATATATTTCTTTTTAAACCATTTCCAACACTAGGGTATAAAAGTAAAACTAATAGGAGATAGCATTTCGAACGAAGAAAATCTGCACAAATCCTCTTACTTTCCGAAGATAAGTTTGTTACGTTTTTCCAAGAGAATTTTCTTTCTTTTACCCAACTTCTTCTATTCCTGTAAAAGATCAAATAAATTTTATTAGAGCAATTTAAACATCAAATTTTTAGTTTCCGTAAGTTTCATAACATCCGTTTTATCCAATTATAAATCCCTTTTTATTAAATGTTCTTTCAAAATGAATAAAGTTTTAAAAAGTTTTTAAGTGTTTATTATCTAATCCCTTCTTTATAACAATTTCAGGAAAAAAAACCTATCCTGTCTGACTTGAGGTAATCCTTTTACAAAAATTGTAGAGAACTTAAAGTATTCGTAAAACAAACAAGATAATCCAAAGCTTAAATATATTTTTCTGCTCTGTTCGCTGGCTTAACGTCTGTTGTCAGTGTATCAACAATTCAAACTGCTATTGTCAACAATAATAAAAGACCAAGTGTGTGCCTGTGTATTGATTCTTTAGAACAGAAAGCGACATCTAGAAATATTTGCTTTTCATGTACAATGGATGACAAATGAGGGTATCTGTAAAGATAACTGCTCAAATTTCGGCAGAGATACATATTTGTTTAATTTTTAAGAGAAATATGATTTTTTTGCCATTTCATTGTTCATTGTTTTTTTTTTTTTACAAAATTAGATGACACATTCTGGAATGTTGTCATTTTGATTCAACAAAGAGTCGATAGAATATTTGAGATGTTTTTGGGTTCCACATAATTTTTGTATCGAATTTTAACGGCTATGAATGACTTAACATTAGTTTACAAGCTTAAAAATACGATAATTTGATGTAAGCTTGATGCATGGGCTAAGCAATTCAATGGTAAAGCCATTTTTTAGGTAGATTCCTTATATGAAGTCTACCTATTGCAATGGTTCTCATGACACGACTTTCGGAAAATTTCTGCAGATCTTCACCGATCATGACCCCTAGAACTCAGAACCACCCTTCGTTAAAAAGTTTATATATATATATATGTATAACGCTTTTTCCCATGTTATCTTGTGACCACGATAACTGGAGTAATTTTGATGTAAATTTAACCAGCATTGGATATGTTGTAAGGATAGTGAAAATCTCGGTCGAGTTCGTAGATGGGCTGTCCAGCTCAAAGGGGGTGGAAATGGTGTGTGGGGTGTGTGTGGAAATTTTCACTTTCCCATAATTCTTTTACAATTGAAAACAGAAAGAAAATTCAAATTAGATGAATTATTGTCTTATAATAACGAACAATTTTTGCATTTAAACTTTTTCGATAGCTACAATTGCTTAGAACTTATGAGCTGAAAAGTGATTTTCCCACCCTCCCCCTCCTTTCCCCCTAACTTAAAGTACGTTTTAACCTATGCATGTTACCCCTTGTTGGAAAGCTCTCGTCATTTGCAGTCTCTTCCACCGGGTTTCATTCTTGCAGCTCTATTCCTTATGAGAATAGAGGGCGAAATGTTCTTTTCCTTATTATCAGTAGAGACGTATATATATATAACGCTTTTGCCCATGTTATCTTGTGAACACGATAACTAGAGTAATTTTGATTAGATTTTAACCGGCGAGGGAAATGTTGTAAGTTCAGTGAAAATAGCGACCGAGTTTGTAGATGGGCTAACCAGCTAAAAGGGGGTGGAAATGGCGGGGGACTGAAAATTTCATTTTCCTATAATTCCTTTACGATTGAAGAGAGAATGAAAACTCAAAATAGGCGAATTATTGCCTCTTTACAATAAACAACTTTTGCTTTGAAACTTTTTTGATAGCTATACATTTTTTAGAAGTTATGAGATAAAATGTCACTTTCAATCCCCTCCCCCATTTTATCATTTCCCCATAGCTTTGTTACGACTAAAGATAGGAAAAAAATTCAATTAGGCGAATTATCACCTTATCAGAACGAACAACTTTCATATTAAAAGTTTTTGTCAGCTAAAATTGCTTAGAAGTTATGAGCTGAAAAGCGATATTGAATTCCCCAGCCCCCCCCCAATTTATAATTTCCCCATTACTCTGTTACGATTGAAGATAGAAAGAAACTTTCAATTAGGGGAATTATCACCTTATCATAACAAACTACTTTTATATTGAAAGTTTTTTGACAGCAAGAATTACTTAGAAGTTATGAGTTCCCATCAGCCGCATTCACTTCCACTTTTTGTACGGTAAACAAGCTGATATACCTGGCTTTGCTCCGGATTAAAATGCTTTCATGTCTAATATTTTTAATGTAAAAACTACTATTGAATGAAAATTATAATACACAAATTCCTCTTCTGATCTGATGCGTTTTCAATTAAAATGAGAATATCAATTGAAACAAACGATTTTTAAAAACAGCTGTTTTGTCCATAAATTATTATTTGCTATATAGGTTCTTCAAATTTCGTTAACAATTACTAAAGTAAAAGAAAGAAAGGTTTCAATGAATATTTTATTATATTATTCATTAATTTGAAGAATGAAAATAATTCAACCAGTATTAGGTCAAGATATAAATTGCTTATAGTCTACTTATAAAATTTTCTTTTAGCATTAGTCCAGAATTCTGTGAACGTATTCTGGCAACTATATATATTCGTATTATTCTTGTTCTTCAGTAGTAAAGAATATTATTACGAATTCTGTATAAAATTAATTTTGAAGAAATATTAAAATGAGAGAAACAAATTGTATGGAAATGAAATTTTTGTCACTGAAATGCTAACTTTTAAAACAATTTAATAAGGTGTAAAAATAGTTTCGTGAGATAGTGTTTTCCAAAGATATTGCAGAAAATGCCTTTCTTAATTTTTAATTAACTGAAATTGTAAGTAACTTTTAGGCTTTGAAAAGTTAAGATAAACTTTCTCTTGTCTTAAATAAAAAGTGTGCAAAGTCTGGTTGAAATCAGTCCAGTGGTTTAGGAGGAGATGCGGAGCATACATACAGACACAATAACTTTTATTTGAATTAAGATAATTATTAGATCATTACAAGATTAAGATTGCTGGCATATACTACGAGCCATAAAAAAAAGGTTTTAGTGAAGATATCGTCACAATTAACTAAATATTTAATTTTATTTAAGTAAATAGTTAATTTTTATTAATCAAACAGTTAATTTTAATGGTTAATTTGATAATTAGTTAATTTGTCAGATTACTTTAATTTCATATTTAACTAAACATGGCTGCACCAAGATTTGTTTAATAAATTTAATATAAAATAGCCAAAAAACATAGATATATAAGAGTTCCCTTTATCCTTTTTTATATTGAAAATTATCTCATTAACTTTAAAATTGTTTTGGGGTTTTCTGCCTGAATATTTGCTTTTAACTGTCGATGGAGATTTAAATTTCCTGTTCAAAATGGCTGCATTAATATCTTATGCTTTAAACACACATGCTAAATTTGGAACTCACAATATTTAATAATTTTTATTCTCTTATATGTTAAGAATTTAGTGACTATTATCTCTGTAACCAGGGAGTTCTCTAAATGAGCCCATTCTAGTAATGTTTAAATGTTTCATGTCATGTGATTTTACCATATGACAAAGTAATGTTCGTACAATTATATGGTAACTTAGATTAAATAAACTAATCTAGAGTCGTTCTTCATTCGTGTCAAGTGTCAATTTCTTGCTACTGTTTCAGATAGGCTGGCTTAATGTTATCTAGGGGATATTTGCGCTGCTGAGATGTTTATTTCTTTATGATTCCTAAGTGTTGAATATTGTTACGTGTTAATTCCTATGTGTTGGGATATAAAAAAAAATTGACCAATTTACTGACCAATAAATCTAGCATAACCTTTTAGAATGAAAAACCTTGATAAAACCTTGATATAGTAAAAAATTAAATGTCATGAAAACAGAATCACAACTTAAATATTGCAATGTGTAGAAACAATAAAGTCATTGACTATGTCTGTATTGATCAATGTGTAATATTTCATTACTTTTGTAACATTAACGTAAAGGAATCTACCTTTGCCTTCAAGCTTGCCGAAAAGGGATTTTTTCAAGTATCTACTGAAAATTATTAACAGAATGGTAGAGAAAATCAGTTAGAAATCCGAGTTATTTTTTTTATACATATTGTGTTTCAAAAAATGAAATATTTATGTTATCAAAAATAATAAAGAACGGCGTGTGAACTTTCTTATCGGCTCATCTTTGATGAAGCGCTGTATTGCCTTTCATGCATTTGGATGGTTCTGAAGTACACTAGTGTCCAAAAGTTGAGCATAATTCGTAAGATGCGAAAAATTTAGAATTAATATGCATACAATGGTTATCAATAAAGTGTGGAGAAATGTAGGACATACAATTGTCGGAACTCACATTTTACAGTGAAGATTCGGTCACGAGGGCATTTAGGGGGCGACCAGAACATGATGAAGCATAACGTTTCACAGAAAGCTGATAATGAGTTGGAACTTTCATCAACGGTTTCGTTTGATGTGCACAATATTTACATGCATTTTTGTAAAAATAGCAAGAATATTCGGGAAGATATAAAGGTTTCTATTAAAAAAATCCCAAATTTTTCCGCATGTTTTTTGCTTATAAGATGCAGAGTTTTCAACCAAATTGTACTAAACTTACTGAGATCTTGTCAATGTGCAAAAGAAGCACTGTATTAAAATTTCAATGAAATACTTTGAATATTACAAGAAATATCAATATTTGTAATAAATAATTTTTAACTGAGCATGTGCGAAACTCAGCATAAATTTTCTTTCATAACTTCAGAGTTCAGATGTATAGGACAACTTATATAAAAATTCCAGTTCAATACCGTTAGTATTCAGAAAGATATCGGCATTGCAAGAGCTGCTTTGCTTTTGTTCTCTAAGAGAAACAAAATGATGAGGGTTCTTGCACAAATTGATATTTTTTAAACTTGAATCTTCGAACAGTAATATTGAATTGAATGAAAGTTGAATATTCTGAATACACATGCACACTTATAAATTAAATACACAATTTAAGTTTCAGTTAGACAATTGCAGACGAGATTTATGTAAATGATTTGTACAATTTGGTTGAAATCTCTGCATATTATAAGCAAAAAACGGGGGGTGGGGGATTTACGATTTTTTAAGAGAACTTTTATATTTCCTGAAAATACGTGCTATTTTGATGAAAATGCATGCAAGTATTGTGCCCAGAAAGCAGCCCATTGATGAAAGAACAAATTTTTTCTTTTTCATCTCTCTTTCTGTTCGGTCCCCTACATGCACCCGTGATCAAATCTTCAGTGTAAAATGTGAGTTTCCAAGATTTGCGTCCCATGATCCTCCATAACTAATTATGAACCATTGCATTCATATTAACTCCAAATTTTTCCACAATTTACGAATTATGTTAAAATTTTGGACACGAATTATATCTCTAAAGACATTTTTAAAAAATTCGGCTAGGATAATTGTTATTCAAGTCTACAAGTTTTTCAATATGGTAATAAACCATCAGACTAATAAGGAAAAGCAATAAGAAATCCCAGATAAGCGATCTTAAACATTCTCAAATGCATTGTTTTAAATTCATAAATTGCTTTAAATTGAACAAACTCGCATATGAAGCTATTAAGCAATTCTGCCGTTAGTAGCACAACCAATTTTCAAAATTTTTACAATGTATTAGAAAATGTTTGTGAGTAGGCTAACATTTTTTTAAAGTAAGCGATGCAACTATATTGGACAAAAGCACTATACGTTATATAAACACATCTAATTTTATATTGGCCTGAATGAGCCTCGTTTTTGAAATTTTTTAATCCTCAATTTGTACATTGAACTGCTACTCAAAATTTTCCACAATCCATCTATCTGTTAAAAATCGCTTTAAGAACTTTAAATGCATAACAACCCATGTAACAAATGACGTTTAGTAAGGTGGGGAACCCGGGTACACGAGGTAGCTGGGTACCCCATCATTATTTTTTAAAATATGGATTAAAAAATTTCCAAATCACTAATTGGCAACATTCGATATATTTTCCCACCGATACACCGGTCGCTCGTGTCTCCAGTCGCTCTAGAGTAGTTTAGAAGAAAGTTGAGTGCATCAAAGGAAGAAAATTTGTTACTTACAACTGGAAACACGGCCCGATTCGAGTAATTATGATGAGTGTAATTTTATAATTACAATAAAAATAGGTAAATTACTTTAAAGATTACACTTGGCGGATTTTATTTCAACTCTTTTTGTTTAGCGTAAAAAAGTTATAAAGGGGTGCCCATTTACCACGTCTCAAAATCTTATTTGGGTACTAACGGCTTGGGAACTGGGTACATACAGTACTGATTTATCTTTATTATAAAGCAAGTAACTACTGTGGAACCTCGGACATCCGAACCCCAGGAATAGGAAATTTCAGTTAAATACTAACATCTCTTTTAATTTTCTGAAAAATTTTTATTGAAAAAAGGAAGGGAAAATTACAATTACGAATTACGAACAAAGCTAATGTTTATTCCCAACTAAAAGGAAACATTTGAATAGGTATTTAAGAATGAATACAGCATCTTAAATATTAGATTGGTTGGTTGGTTGGGGTTTAATGGCGCAAGAGCCATTTTTGGCTAAACTGCGCCAATCAAATGGTAAAATTCAACACAGTGGTACTAAAATTTTAAAATGCAATGAAAATGTGAAAAAGAAATTGTTTGAAATGATCCAGATGTAAAAAGTACAAGTTAAAAGGACTAAATGCTCATAAAAAACCCAATGGTCTTTAAAAAATTAAAAATATTTGGATGGTATCTCTCACCCACCAAGTCTTGCAAGGTTAGAGACGGTGAATTAAAATGGTACTCAAGATGAGATTTAAAAGAAGGTTATTCAATTAAAATATGATTGACAGAAAAATCTGTATGACATGTGGGACACACAGGTGTCCTTTCTCCAAAGATGAGACGCTTATGCTTGAAGCGAGTATGCCCTATACGGAGGCGAGTCAATTTGACATCCAACTCTCGTATAGGGAGCACAGGCCACATATCAATAAAGGGCTTTACAAAATGCAGCTTGTTGTTCATCTGCAGATCCCAATTGTTCTGCCAAGTAGTATGAAGATGGGAAACAAAAGACTTCTTGACATCACTGTAAGGGATGTCTTGTGATAGAAAGGTAGAAGCAAATTTAGCAATAGAATCCGCTATTTCATTATCAGAAATGCCCACATGACTCGGAACCCAACAGAAAATAATAGAACTTAAATATTAGAAACAAAATCGGTTACCTTTCTCCGACGTAAGGAACTAAACCTGCTTGTCAATACGAATCGCGGGTAACTTTTTCACAGAGTATCCAAAGTCAATACTTTACTATATTTAATACATCAAGAGTTTTTTACCGAATTTCACAATTCCGAACGGAGGTCAGCCCCAATTAGTTGGGATTCCCGAGGTTTTACTGCATTGTCTTTTGAGTTAGTTAGCAGAACTTCTTATCTTAATCTCGCGAACATTAAGTATTATTTCTAGTTGTTGTGGAACTTGTTTTTGAGGACTGAATTTTATTTTTTTCGTGCTTTGCAGTAAGGTACTTTAAATATTTTGCTGTTTAATTTAGTTCTTTTAATGATTTTGTTATTAAGTTTAATATTTATTTATTAAAGCTTAGCTAACTTTCGACATAACTTATACCCGCCAGCAGCTTCTGGAAATAACTTTATATTTTAATTTGAGAGTTTTCAATAAATGCAGTTATAATCAAAAGCTATTATGATTTCTACTGCTTCACACAAATTCATAAAAACACGCGCACCTATGAGCAGTTACATACAATATTTGAAAAAGGATTATATAAGATAAATAACAGTCTCAGTGCAAGTCATTTGAGAGTATTTAAGATGCTGTCAGTCTACTGCTGAGGTAGAGGTCAGTGTCCTTCTCACTTACAATTTGAATGTTTTTTTAGTTTTAACCATGTTTAACCATAAATTTTTAGTTTTTAACCATGCAGGCAATACTTTAATATTACTAATATAATAGCCCAGATCTCGGTAACGCTCTGACGTCACCAACAATAAAACTCTTGCCATAGAACTGCGAGGCGTTAAACAGCACTATTTTATTGTTAGAGAACCTAAATTTCAGTAATTTTAAATTTAAAAGGGTAATTGTCGTTCTAATTTCAAATTTAATAGCTCTAAAATAGTGAAATAAAATTTTCTATCTATTGATATAAAATTTATCTAGCTATGATCAGTATTTCCCGAGAAATTTTAAATTATATTAATCATATATTTCAAATTAATTTCCGTTTTTTAATAGAAAGTAGTAAATCACATCAGTGGTATATCATGCGCGTGATATAGTTTGGATGCCACGATGAATCTGATTATTTATTGCAATCGTGATGATATAATTTGATAATATTTTTTGGCAACGTTTTACAAGCACAGAAGTGCTTTGTTTTGATTAGAATTTCGAAAAAGAATTCCTTTGAAATTTTAACTTTTGATTTTCTTGTGACAAGCTGAGAATTTCATGGTTATTGAATTATAATAAAATTGTTAAACAACGAAAAATACTTCACACGGAATTTTGTTTCCCAAAAGGTTTTTTTAATAAAGAAATATGTAAATAATATGTAAATAAAAAATATTTCCTGTCATAAAACATATGTTTATTTTATTTGTTTTCAATCAATGTTAAACATTTCTCTCGCCTATAATATCTATTTAAACATGTCAAATTTGACGGGAAATCTTTCGAATGAAGAGGAAATTTGCACCAGTTATACCATGACGGGTGATTTTCTAGGTATTCAATAATAAAAGAACGCCCCTGATACAAAAATAATTTTTCTCTTTAATATTTCTAAATGTTAGAGGGGGAGTGCCAAGTTGCCTCGACGAGATGGAGAACTAGGTATCTGCAACTAAACATTAAAAATTAATCTTTACACCTAAACATGTGATTAGTTACAAAAAAGGCTCTTATACCAGCTTAAAGGAAAAAACCCACTGAACATTTTGATATATTACAATAGTATGAAAGAGGAAAATTATTACTAGCAGAAGCGTTTAAATTTGCGGTGCTGTAAAATCGGTACCCACGTACTCAACTTTAGCCTACTTGTTTATAACACAGAATTTAACAAAAATTATTTTCACCTTTCTTCTTCAGTGGAATGTTCTCGAACTCCCAATGAATTATTTAGTAATTACAGAAAAAGAGAATCTGGCGGATAGGAGAAAATAAAAGCTAGAGCAAATATGTGGTGTAAAACCAACTAAAAGAAGTAATTGGATTATACGGGAAAGGAAGAGAAAGCCTTTTGTATCGAACTTAAGACAGCAACTTGCTTCAATTACTCCTAAATTCATTCCTTTATTCAGGAGTAAATCGGTGGTCTAGTTGTGGAACTGTTGTAGACTCTCTCGGAGAAAAATACTTAATCTTTTTATAGACTTTCCTCAGAAGAATGCTTTATCTGCATGGTAGATTTTAAATTGTTAGTATCAGAACTAAACAAAAATAAGAAGGTTGACAAAATACCTTAATATTAGGATTTGTAATTGCTCTTTGCGATTGATTTTTCGGTTTTCTTTTTTTACTTTCACGTACACGTATCGAAGTATCGTCAAAAATGTCGATGTTGAGGTTTTGGTATCTCCATGTTTTAGGCATTTCTGAGTCCGAAAAGCATATTTTTGCAATAATGTCTGTCTATCTTTCAGTATTTGTATGTGTAAGAACGAAACGCGGAAATTGATTATATTTCAAATTATATTTCAATTATATTGCTAATTTCAAATTATATTTCAATTATATTGCAAATTTTAAATTATATTTCAATTATATTGCAAATTTTAAATTATATTTCAATTATATTGCAAATTTTAAATTATAATTCAATTGTATTCTCTTGAGAAACATTTTTTACATCACTGATCGTTTCTGACTACCTCCACATCGCATGCTGCATATGTATCTAGTGAGAGTTTCCTACATGTAAGAATCTTTGTTTATAACATACAATTGAAATTTTTGCTATTAATCGTATTTTTGCTATTAATGTAAAGGTTAAGTTGCTTGTTTTTAAATTATATTTCAATTGTATTCTCTTGAGAAACACTTTTTACAGCACTGCTCGTTTCTGATTACCTCCACATCGTATGCTGCATATGTTTCTAATGAGAGTTTCCTACATGTAAGATTATTTGTTTATAACACACAATTGAAATTTTCCCCGAATTTTCTTTTTCAAATTAGGTGATTTGTAACAATAAATTACTTATTAATACACTGGCAAAAAATTCCAACGGATGGGAAGAAAAAAGATATAAGTCTAGAGCAACTCTACGACGCAAAGTAAAGGGAGAATTTCGATTGATTATTCGAAAAAGAAGTTCTGTTTATATCGAACAAGAGCGATACGGGAGAGTTACTTCTTCCTATTCCGCTTGAATGTTCTTCTTTATTCTCGTTGTGGAATGGCCGCAGACGCTCTAGGAGAAAAATAAGCTAAATCATTACATAAACTTGCCTTAGAGCAACGCTTTGGCTGGGAAGTAGGATGGGGTTATTGACTGGGTTCAGGATGTGGTTATCAGAACTAGCATATAAAATTAAGAAACGTGAGAAAGGAAAGCCCAATTTTTAAACTTTACATATGCTTTGTACTTTTTTTATTGTTTTTTGGCCATTTTGTTTCTTTCGCTTTCAGTTTTCTTCGCATATTCTTTGAATTCTTTGATATTCTTTGTTAAAGAAATTAAACTGTAGACTTAAATTTCTCAGTAATTCATATTTAACATAAGACAAAAAATTATTATGAATGATACTGTGTTCATAAATAATTTTTATGACGAATGAATTGGAATTTAAATGTTAATATTTTATATGTTAGACGCAACTTAGCTTTCCTCTTTGTCGGCTCATTAAGGTTTGTTTCAAGACGAAAGAAATTTAAACAGCTTACCTAACGAGAACGATTCATGTTCACGTGATACACGTCAACAGTTTAATAGGAGAATACATTGTTTAATATTGAATCGTTTTTAAGAAGGATTTAGTTGTTACTTTTAGTTATATTAACGCTCCATTTTGAAGTAACAAGTGGGTTATTTTTGGACAGACTTGCAATTTTTGAACCGATGTCGACACTTGAGTAGGCATTTCCTTTCCAAACACCCACATCACACCACCGGAACAATTGGCCCTCAACGTTAGATTAAGGCCCGGGACACACATGTGATGTGTCAGACAAATCATTAGCGGCAAAATGCCAGAGAAGCGATTAACGGTTTGAAGTACAGTGCTACCAGTTGGGTAGTGCACACGTACCTCCCGCAGAGCAAGAGTAGCACTAATGACTTGTTCAACACATTTGCTTAGAACTTTCCTCTCAAATCGTAGAGAAATAGGAACAGAACCGGAAATATGTGGGTACTACCCAATTGTTATCAATGTACTTCAAGCCGTTACTCGCCTCTCCGTCAGTTTATGTCGCTAATGCATTTGACATGCATCTGACCAGCTTCTACGGTGGATCTTTGAACTTGGAACTTTGTGGTCTCGAAGATCTTACTACCAAGCCAAGGCGGACTATTTGTGGAGGGATGACATGACTTCACAGAACAATGTAAGAAAACGAGTAGTTAAATGTTAGATAACATGTGCAGTTAAGTTTGTCATGCATGACTGTAATATCACGTGAATTGTCTTATTAATTTACAAACTGTAGAATTGGAACTTCAACTTTTCATATCCTTATTAATTTGCCAGCAACTTTTTAATTTAATTTTTACTTCATTAGATAAGTTTAGGAGGAAAATATTTTTTAATTAATTAAAATAGTTTAAATAATAATTAAACTAATTTAATTTCTGCCTTCAGCTGCCATCTGCTGGCTGCTGCCGGAACTACATTCTTCGTGTCCTTGTGAGTGTCATCAGGAAAAGCGCCCACAATTACGATGATATAAGCCTTTTATTAACCATTTTCGGAGCAAGGTATTAAAATTTTTGAAATATAATGAAAAAAGCAATGAATGGGTTAAGTTTATTGTCTAGATATAGAATTTACAAAAACAAAAACAGAAAAAAATTAACATTCATCTTGATACGTTCAAAAAATAATGTTGAATCTCACACAAAACTATAAATAAATACTTCAAGAATATTGGAGGAAAATAGTCCAGTGAATTTGCTAAAATTGTAATTGTCAAGATCTCATAAAAAATATTCCCATCTCCGAGTCAAGAAATTTTGGCATTTGAAATTTATAATTAATACATCATGCTGCCATCTATATTCCAGAAAGACAACTATTATCTACCATTTCCTGCAATTTTCCGGGTTTCAAAGTGGAAAGGGATTTTTTTAGAAAATTTTAAAATTGGTGTCCTCTTTTGCAACCACCGTGCCGGAAAGGGTTAAATCTGTACTCTCCAGTACTGTCTTCAGTATCTAATTCAGAACATCAAATTTTGGACTTCTTTTATTTCTAAAAAAATTAAGTGTTAGGAAGTCGGAGATATAATTCAACCTATAATTAGATTTCTGTTTACTTCAAATTACTAAAACAATCCTATTTACCAATCATAATTTTTAGTTTGTTGTAAGGAAAATTTCGGATTTAAGAGATCTGGTATCTATGAATCCAGTCATGTCATAGAAAGACATTTTGCCATTGATTTTCAACTGTATTATACCTTTACATTGCATGTACATTCTACCTTAAATGAACCAATAAAAATGCGAAAAGTTAGAAGTTAGTTAATTATATTAACTTCCCGTTTTAAAGCAACATGTCAGCTAGTTTGTGATGGACCTCGTAATTTTGAACCGCGGTAAGATGACGAGGACGATACCAGAGCTAGCACCTCTCCTCTCCAAGCTTCCGTGCAGCACCAGCGGGAGGATTCCCTACGTATGAGCTAGCGTGCAGTAGGCCCAATACACGACGAATCTTCAGTGGAATCGAGTTTCGAACCTGGAAACCCTCCGACCCCAAAGCCGAGACCTCACCACTAAGCTACCAAGGCCTCATCGTAGACGATAGAAAGATTCTTCTCTACTCTACGAATGATACACATGCAGTCTAAGAAATCAATTTAAATATTTATATATGAAGGATCTTGTACATAAAATTAAAGAACAACGGAAAGTGTGTAGATTTAATCTAATTTTTTAATGAATGAGTAATAAATATATTACGTGAAAGCAATGAAACACGCTACATATATACGATTTCATGCCAATCCGTTAACTGGTGAGTTATTAATTTCGAAACGTTGTTAATCATCAGCTAGGCTAAAGGCAGACATGATTAATTGCATATTCTGTAATAGAGCAGGGCATTACCGCAGTAATTATCTGCAGTGAAACTTTCGACCTTATATGAAATAGAATTATTAGCTCAGAATGTTACAACCTAGCGCTATGCATGATTTGCTATCAAATTAACCTTTTTTGTTAGATTGATTAATATCTGTGTTTGGAAAATGGAAAATTGAAACCCTTACAATAATGAGAGCGATGCGTTCCAAATATCTATCGTTACTGCAGCATCTTGAAGATACTTGACTCATTGTCAGATTTTATAATGATGTTTTCCCCATGACTTGCTTATTAGTAAAAAGAAGATTCCTTCCAGATGTACCTGTCTGTATTCTTGGCATACTAACGCATCCCTTTTTGCCTTTTGGTAAGCACTATTTCCCTGAATTCTTCTTCGGGTATGCATTTAAAGAAAGACGGTACCACAACCCAAACCTCAGGAACATCTACAAATTACCGATCGATTAATTCTGTCTTTAACGTTGGGATAAGCTAAAAATGGCATGGGGTTAGATCTGCGCTGTTAGATGAAGCGCAGCTGATTTGTGATCTTTGGCAGTGCTATATGCCATCAAAATATAGTCTTCTCACTTAAACATTCTATTTTCCCATTGGTTAGCTCTGCTCGTGTTCTTAAGAATGATATTTTATGATCTAAAGTTTCATGTATGATAAATTGCGCTCCTATGGTTAGTGGGTTTTCCAACAAGCCAGAATTTTTTCCTCAGATATAAAAAAAATAAATAAAAAACATTCATTTTTATATACTCTCTTTATTTCTTGCACTGTCCGACGATGTTGATAAACTGTATCGAATATAGTACAGAATCGCCTACTGTTTCTCCTTTATATATTCATGATCTCAATGAAGAAACTCGGCGTGTAAAATTCAGTACGTTCTTTGCATAGTTTCTGAAGAAGGAACAGTGAATGAAACATGTCTGGCGCATTGTTATGATTAAGCATTGGACTTGCATACTTGCTGATTCTCCTGGTGGCTTTTTTGGGAAATGTGATCGCTGCCAACGGTTGTTTTGGGACTGCCTTCGTATTTTCAATTTTGAAGAACTTTATGCAATTTTCATAGTAATATAGCCTCACTATATTACTATGAAATATAGCCTCATATGTGTATGTATGAAATATAGTGTAATATAGCCTCACTATATTACACTCACCTCAGTGCCTCTTTTAGCATCGGCCACACTCATTTCACTCACAAGCATCTTTTGTTTGGTGAGAGAGCACCTGTACGCCGAAAATGCCTTATTGACATTACAGTTGCACATATTTTAACCGAAAGCCCCACATTTCTTTCTCATCGTGTGACCTATTTTAACTCATCGTCTCCTAACATGCAGGAATCGGTGGGAAAGTCCCCCTTCATATCTATTCAAATTTTTGAAGGCCATTGGCTCCATCATTTTATATAGGTTTCATTTCCTTTTAATACATGCTTTTATAAACTCGCATTTCTTCTTTTAGACAATTGATATTAGATTGAAAATTTTTTAATTATTAGTATTAGCTCTATAAAAGTTGTTTTCTCACTAACATCGTTTCCTTTGACACCATATGTTTGGCGCAATAGCGTCAAATTTGGCTCCGAAATAACGTGGTAAATTTTGTGAACTATAATTTAACGCATTGTTTTAAGAAGAGTAATGTTATTTTGATGGAATGATTTTTTAAAAGGTGTTTATTCTTTCAAACGAAACGATTTTAACTATTACCAGTAGAGTGAAAGACACAGATTTTATCTTCTAAAATCAAAACACCTTTCCGATAAAACCATTTTCATTGGCTATATTTTTTACAATGGATTGGAAAGTGTAGCGTAGTATTGCGGTGCCCTGGTGGCTGAGTCTCGGCTACCACATTCCACCAAAGATTTTCCCTGCATGCTGCTCTAGTAAAAGTTAAATT
>BGPR01000131.1:142067-187493 GCA_013235015.1 Araneus ventricosus
CTAATCAAAGGTAAGAAGGTAGGATTCCTTTATTCATTCTGGCTTCGGTGATGATTGAGATACTAATTGAATAATACTCGAAACCGTCTCTTCGTATTTAATTCCCCTAAGAGATGTAGAGTTATTAAGCAGAATCTATCCACACTAAAAGATTGGACCGATGATTGAGGCATTTCCTTAGAGGAAATGCAGTAATACGTACTGATGAAAAATATGGATTTAAAAGTCTTTACTAATCAAAGGTAAGAAGGAAGGATGCCTTTATTCATTCTGGCTTCGATGGTGATTAAGAGATTAATTGAATAATTCTCAAAGCCTCATCTCTTCACATTTAATTCACAGAAGAGAAGTAGAGTTATTAAGCAGAATCTATCCAGATTGGAAAATTGGACTGATGATTGAGATATTTGCTTAGAGGAAATGCAATAATGCGTATGGATGGAAAAGGAAGAGATCGTAGTTCCACGATTGAGGTTTCGCGGTCGATGACATACCATTCATCCGGAATGAAAGGAATGTGGAACTGTAGGGAGCCAATGAAGAGGGGAAACCTAGTGAGAAAAATTTATTTTGTGGAAAATTCTTAAGGGCCATTCCTGGACTATCGACGAGAGGATGCTTTAGGATAGAAGTTTTTAGGTGTCCTATAAAGAATCGAGCTTTGCTAGGACAGTTATACAAATAATCAGAATATCTTCTTATCACCGAAGATGTATCATATTTTCATGTGAAGAATACTTTAGAAAAGACATTGATAACGAAATGTTATGAAAATGTGACTATTATTATTATTAATTTCCCCTTGATTTGGAAATCTTTTTATTCTTGTGATTGGTTTGACTACACGTTATATTCAACGAAAATAGAAACGATGTAGAACCACCCCGCCCCACATTATTGGGTATCTGGTGAATCTGATTGACTAGACCGACGCCCATAATAATACGGAGGCTAAAAACAATATAAAATTGACCCCATTAAGAGGGTCTCGGAGATGAAGGCTTCGCAAGGAGTTATACCTTTTCAGTTGTGATGGGGCCATTAACCAGCAACAACAGCATTATTTTTCCACCAAAGGAGCTCGGAATCTGCTTACTTGTAAGGCAGCTTTTCATCCTCGAACTCGAGGTGCCCTTTCGTAGGCGGGAAATGCGGACAGAAAAGATCTGTCAGAATTTCTAGATGTCTCATAAGGCGCAAAAAGAAATTTTAACAGAAGGATAAGCAATTTTTCATAATATTAAACGCGATGAGTTCGATCCCGTAAGAGTATTTATAGTGATTTTCATCATAATGTTTGCTTTTAGACGGGTTTATTTAAATCGACTACTTTAAAAAATTGCATTCGATAGTGTTGCATTCAAAATATTCATTTGAAAGTAATTGAAGGGATGCAATGCTTAAGTGGAGAATTTAGCTTTCCTCCCATACTTAAAAAAGTTATTTTGGGAGGTGTTTTCAAATATAATGTAACGAAAATATGCAATTAGAAATAATCTTTATCAGATTAATAATTTTAGCTGTTCCGATTCTGTGACTGTGTTTGGTAATAAGGAATTAGAGATTACAATATCAATTTTCGGTTTATTCACTTTTTGAGCCATCACCACTCTAATTTTGTTAGAAGCCTTTGTAACTAAAATCTGGTAAATTAAGCGTAGAAAATTTAAGATCATTTTTGTAAAACATTCGCTTAGCGACAATCTCCAAAGTGAATTTATTCCAGCCTCTCTTAAGCATAAAAGTACATAGCTCTTAAGTCGTCAAACAAGGTCTTAGAGTCGGATTTGCTCGCATCGCAAAAATGTTTCCTTTCTCTAAGAGTACTTACTAATAAGAGGTAAGAATGCAGGAACTCTTTATTCATTCTGGCTTCAATGGCGCTTACGAGATTAATCGAAGAACACTCGATGTTACATCTCTTCATATTTAATTCACAGAAAAGGATCTGAGCGATTCAGCAGAATCTACCCCGATTGGATGATTGGACGATGATTGAGATATTCTCTTGAGGGAAATGTAATAATGTGTGCTGATGGAAAAAGATGAGATTGGAGCTTCACGGTTGGAGATGCGTAGTTATTGATACGTCATTCATCTGGAATGGAAGGAATGCGGAACTGTAACATTTCCAGTGAATAGGGTGAAGGTAAAAAGTAAAGATGTGTCAGGAAGGTTTGCTGTGCGGCTAATTCTTTCGCAGCATTGATGGATTACCAACCAGGAAAAATATAATTTGCATTAAACCACTGATATAAGTTCATGAAAATCGTATTGTCAAACTTCGTCCAGATGATAACTCACTTATCAAAATATCTTGTTATCAAATGAGACAAATTTCATATTTACACATGAAGAAAGATTAATAAAATGGCTTTGGCAGAAAAATGCTATGAAAGGTAACTATTATTAATAATTATAAACCTAATAAAAAGACATTCATAACAAAATATTATGTTATGTACATATTAATGATAAAATACTTCTTGAAATTTTTTAGTTGCTTTAAAGATACTTTTGCCCACATGGCAGGTAGGACAACGTATATTAAATTTATATAGAGATGAAGAAAGCTCTTTTATAATTTCTAGAAGTCTCAAAGGTGCAAAAAAGATATTTGAATAGAAAAAAACCTTTCTGAACTATTAAGCACAACAAGAGTTGAGATTATTTTATGCGTGGAAGGGCAGCAATAGAAATTTTCACAAACAGTTTTTGTTTAAGACAGATTAATTTAAATGGATTATATTGAAAAAAAATTCATTTCTTAGCATTGGCTGCAAAATGTTCATTTGAAATATAATTGCACGGATGCGAATGTAGTCCTTTCTCTTAACAGAAAGATTTTAATCGATTAGATATATTTTATTAAGCGATTGTAAACAATGAGCTTAAAAATGAACCTCAAGACATGAATTACTTTAGCGAAGACGATTCCTGTGTTTGAAAAAGAAATTAGAGTTAGAAATATCTAATTTCAATTTCTTCACTTTTTGAGCTTCGACAGCTGGCATTTTGTCAACAACTTACATAAAAAAATTGCAGTTGCTTTACTTTAAGTGTGTCAATGTACGAGCGTTTTTGAAATATACTCTTTTAGCGGTATTCTTTAAACTGGATTTATTCCAGCTTTCCTTAAGCATAAAAGTGTACAGCTCTTAAGTCGGCAAACAAGGTCTTAGAAGTCGGATTTGATTTCATCGCAAAAATGTTTCCTTTCACTAATTCGCTTTCTCACTAATCAAAGGTAAGAAGCCTCCATTCATTCTGGCTTCGATGGCAGTAATGAGATTAATCGAACAACTCTCGACACCTCGTGTCTTCGTATTTAGTTCAGAAAAGAAGAACAGAATTATTCAATAGAATCTTGGTAGAAATGCGAAAATTCGTGGAGATGGAAAAGTATCAAATTTTAACTTCCATCGCTGGAGATGTGTATTTATCGATATATCATTTATTTAGAGGTGAAGACATGCAGAAATGCAGAGTTTTTGATGAAGAGGTAATCAATGAAGCTAATGAGGTGATACTATTTTCTTTTGTGAGTAATTGTTTAGCATTGTTGGATTATCGAATTTAGAATATATAATTAGATCTAAAGTCTTTAAGCATTCAATGTCATTTGACTTTATTTGTTAGATAACCGAAATTATATGGGATTGCCAACCTATTCTGTAATCTAATAGCATAGATCGTTATTGCTTCATCGTTGTAAGTTTACAATCAATAAAAAATATAAATGGGGAAATCTGTGCCCAAAACACATACGCGTATTTTGTTTCTGTGGTTACCTAAACAATCATAGATACATTAGCTAACTCAAACAGCATTCGCTACCATTTTTCAAGCATTAAGGGATATTTCTCTTCAGCTTCGTATAATTTATATGCTAATGTCCGGAACAAAAAAAATTCCTTCTGCTATTTTCTTATTTGTATCCCATTCAAAATTTGCTCTGAAAAGGGCAGTTAATCACCCTGCGGTAGCTTTTGTTGCGGAAGCTTACCATAACTTTTTTAATATGCATCTCTTGTAACAGAAGTATGAAAAAATAATTATTTATTCACGTCAAAAATTTAGAATAATAAACTCATAAAATAAAAAAAGAATGATAAAAATCTTTGCCCTAAAAAGAATGAGACATAAAATAATAATTAACTGAAAATTCTAACCTCCAAATTTGACCATTATTGTCCATAATGGTTATCCTAAATCTTGTTATTCTCTTGTGCGTTAAATATTGTTACGACCCTTAATGCTGTTTCCATACAATGTTAGTCTTGTGGTTGGAAAGAGGCATTTACAGAGGTTCTTATTGGATGCCAGGGGAAGCCTAGCTTATACCGCAACTTGCTTAACTAAAAAGTGCTCTCTTTCGAGTATAACACTGAACCTACATGCCTTTCTTTATTACAGTCATTAGAGAGGAAATGCTGTAAAGGTATAGTCACCGTCATCAACTCATTTAATACTACATCCGGGGCAGTGTGCCTTTTAGCACGTCTAAATCGTTCAGTTGTCTTGGTACTTTTCTCTGGTAGATCTTCTGGATACCCAAAACGACAGTAATGGCTCCTTTGTTGTAATATCTTTTATGCAAGCAACGTATTTGCCTAAAATTGATGAAAAGTTCTCACCATTCTTCCAAATTACTCGATTTAAAAGGAATCCACTATCAGTAACTTAGGCTGCACCTTGAAAGGCTTGATTTTTGGCAGATATTGAGAAGAATAAATCGTAGAAACAAATTTGGAGCTTTTTCTCATGCCACAGCATTGAAGAGAGACAATGGATAAAGTGCTAATTTATAAAAAAAGTAATTCTGAAACTCCTTGCCTGGTTTCTTCAGGAGAGCGAATCTGCGGAAAAGCTTTTCCGGATTCATGGGAATCCCTTGATTTCCGATTTTCACTTTGGATTTGAGTCCTCGTCATTCTATTTTTTTACAAACATTCTTCAGTTTTTCCCAACTATTCAGCTCATCGCAGAATTTCCACATTCAAAAGCTCTGTGGCAGTTTATTGTTTCTTCTCCTAGATTGCCAGTACTGATGGACACCACAAAATCTGAGAAAGGAAATTTATCGTGAGACTCAAACCAACCCACAAGCTTTTGAACATCTTAGTTAACACGTACTATTCTTGAATCTCTGACGTTGCGTGATGCTGAGAACTAATGAATGACAATCCGCAGAAGTCTTTTACTTGTTGTGAAACAGTAGTAACAATAGACATTGTGAGGATCCATTTTGTTAAAGTGCTGCCAAAAATATAACTTCCATGACTCAGATCACCAGTACTTTTTATTATCATTAGATCGGTCCAAATTCCTCTTCAGTATTTTTTCTGACCGTCTGATTGTGAACGAGTCATTAGAGATGAAACGTTCATGCTCTTTTGATGCAAGTTTACTCTTAAGTTAAGTTTGTCTAATACTGGTTTAGTTTAGTTTAGTTAGTTAGACCAATGTCCCGTTTAGAAGCTGCATGAAAGGTATTTTGAAATGGTATTCACAATTTTGAACCGTGGTCAGTTAAAGAAGATGTCATCTCAGCTGGTACGCTCTCTCCTAACTTCCACACCACACTAGCGCTCTTCTATTGGTTCACCGACATATGTATATGCTTAAAAAAGAGAATGCTTTTGCATACAAACTTTATTTCGACAACTTCTTGGATTGTATGCGTCATCTTTTGGAAGAATAACGATTTTTTTGAAAATTGGAAAATGATTTCAACTTTAAAAAAAATTCGTTATTCTTTTTTGGAATTGGTGGAAAATGATTTCAACTTTGATAAGAGTTTGTAATCATACTACTGCAACAAAATATATAGTGTTGATGTTCCTTCGACTCGGAATTTTATAATCTACACCTTTCATCTATACCATTTTTAACACTGAATGTGTAGTTTTGGAGTAATCTAAGAAAATCTGACAAAATACCTCACTTCACTTCAGTTTTTTCCCCGTAGCAGCCGACGCTCCTCCCCCTGAAGGGAGGAAACTTTGAGATTATCATATCGTTGAGATCAAAGGAGTATTGGATCAAAGTTTCAAAACTTTATAATTTTTTTCTCCTATTTTGCCTAATTGCAATGGACTAGATGCACAGTGTCCTCATTATAGTGAACGAAACGAGCAGGGATTGCTTAGCACACCTGGGAGAATAGGGAAGCAATCCTTCTAGGGGTTGACGAGCATTAGTGAGCAGGAGGCAGAGTCCCCTAGTGAAGTATAATTTTCATGAGAAACTAGGGAGGATTGACCTTAGATGATTTTTCTCAAATTGTAAGACAGTTGTCGTGAGGATCCAAGTGACTTTCCGGGAACCATTGGCATGATCTTTGAAGTGCTTTTAACTAGAGAGTGCTTCTAGTTGCCGTGGCTCTGTGCTCTTTGATTTAGGAATCCATTTCTTTTTGTTTAATAGTGTCCATACGAATGATATTTATAGGAATTTAGTTGTACAATATTTGTCCAATTTTTAAGTAATTTCCTTAAATGCTGACGGGATCATATTGATAACAAATGAAGATAGTTCATGTCCACGTGATCCATGCCAAGAGCATATGTCCTCACCAATGAAATCTTGGATTACATAGCACATCTTAAAGGAGGAAAAACACATAACATGCAGTGAGACATGCGCAGTTGCGTTTATCATGAGACTTCAACATGAGGTGAATCGATCCAATTTAAAAATGGAAGATAAGCATTGCACTGAAATAACGATATGTAGTTACATGACAAAACAAATTGGAGTGAAAATCCAAGAACTTTACCTGTTCTTAAACACAGCGTTTTACGACGTGTTCTTAGCATTTCCCAGAACACACTGCGGTCAACTTTGGAACATGCTATCTTACGATTCCAGTTGGTAGCTGAAAATGATGGCGGTCATGTGGAACATGTTTTGTTGTAGTAAAATTTGCGAACTACCATAAATGTATGCTAAATGTATAATTCATTAAAAAAAGCCCTCTGGCGGCAAAATTTTGAACTAATTTTTGTTTGCTCAAACAAATTCCCATCCTTTCATTACATGTCCCACCAAATTTCGAAACTTTCTGAACAATAGTTTCGTCTGTAGAAACTTTAAAATAGGATCGTTTAATTATGGACACCCTTTTCATTGCGTGAGTTAACTGATGAATTCATTTACGCAGATTTTTTGATGAAATATACTTCCATCAACAAAAAACAGTAATACGGAAAGATGTTATTTTTGTGCCTTATACTATTTTTCATTAATTTTTAAATATTGAGATACAAATTTGACACAGATGAGTTTTCATATAAATGCATTCTGCGATGTTATCGCTTTATGCTTTCTATCTCTTTCCTTCAAATTTTGCCTGCAGTGGATTAATTCATAAGCAAGTAATATATCATTTCTGATGACGACTGACAAGGTTTAGGAAGATTGTTATTCCAAAATGTTACAGCAAAGATTAATTACATTAGTCCTTCAAATTTTCCCAGTTTGATGGAGTTTCAGTAATTGAGCTCAGAGGTAGTGAATACGGAAGCGTGTCTCGTGATGCATATATACTACGGAATATTCACTCTTATATCTGATTTTCGCTCAACAAACTTTCATAGCATGTCGATACAGTATTCTGTCAGCTGCGGTGATTCGATTTTGAGTTGGATAGAGTTCGCCACATATAAGACATGCGGTCTTTAACTGATTAAGAAAATTAATAAATTAAGTTTTTAAAATTATGAAAAAATTATCAAAAACTTATTTTGTTACGCTGTCCGTTTTAATTACTGTCTGCTTTGTTAAATAATAAATTTGTTAGTGCGAAGATTTTATCATGATGACTTAAACATATTTCCAAAATACACTCGTGTCCAAAAGTTAAGCTTAAGTAATTCGTAATAATATCGTTGAAAAACTCTACACGTTATATAAAAAAACATCTGCGAAAAATTTCGAAATTAAAAAAACAAACTAACCTTTTATATCTTACTGAAAATACGTGCTGTTTTTTATGAAAATGCATATACGTATTGCGTGCGGCTAACAAAACCATTGATGAAAGTTTCAAATCATTATCAGCTTTCAGTGAAACGGAGTGAGCCCAAATCATTTTTCTTTTCCATCACTTTCTCGCGTTTGTCTCCTAAATAACCTTCGATCGAATTTTACCACAAGACATGTCCCACGATTCTCCGCAACTGGTTGTGAACCATTGTAGCTGTATAAATTTCAAATATTTCGCGTTTTACGAATTATGTTTAACTTTTGAACTCGAGTGCACAGATTTTGAGGTATAGTTGATTATGCAGAACATTAAAGAAACCAGCTGGAGTGATCTCTCCTTGGATTTCTCGTATATGAGTAGTTTCTTTGTTTAGTTTCGTCATATAATGAACATAAAAAAGTATGCATTTTGGGCCTTTTCCCTTTGACCGACTGGATCTAAAATTTGGTATAGATATACAATTATGGTGTATGCCAAAATCTTGATACAGTATATCAAATTTCTTTTAGTTAGCTTGTTGTATTTTTGAGCTACCATGTTCACATACACATGGGCGGACAAACATATTATTACAAACATGGAAAGTTGCTTTCCAGCAAAGTTAGTCATGTGGTTGGGAAGAGAGTTTTACAGGGGTAAGTATGGAGTGACTGGCAGCAGCCAAGCCTGGATCCTTGACCTTGGCGACAAACTTCGCGACCCTCTTGGCAAAAAATTTGGCGACGAAATATGGGATCTCAAAGGTGCTGGAATTTTCTCGATACCCCTATTAGGAGAGGAGATACGCTTGTATATACTAGATGATTCCAAGTGACGTCACGGCCTTCCGGGGGAGACTATATAAGGACTGCGCTTGGATTACGGAGTGAGTGAATGTTGATCGATTTTGAACGTTTTGATCGCATTGGAGTGCGAGCGTCTTTGGAATCTCTCCTTGGAGTTCTATCCGCTGCGCGAGCTAGTAAGATGTTAGACGCCGATAGGTATTGGATATTAGTGTGTTGATCGACTGGAACGACTTTGGAGCTTCGTATGCAGTGCGAGCTAGAAAGCTGGTGAGCTGAGCGCTATTAAAAGTGCTGTTATTGTCGTTATTAGTGATTTTCTGACTGTTTGTGTTGCTAAATCTCAAAGTGCTGAAGTGTTATTACCTATGAATTGTTGTCTGTTTATTTTGCTAATCTGTGCAAGATCTATTGTTTCCTGTTACCTGTGATGCGTGTTTTCCTGCATATTTGTGAATAAACCTTCATTCTCCATTATCCTGCGGGTTGGACTGTTTACACCATACACCCACAGAACAATTTTTGTAAAGATATAGACAGTCTACCCCTTTGACATCCATCCATCATCATCATCATCTAAAGTGTATCCATCTAGCTAGTTGTGTGTTTGAGATATCGCGTTCGTATACACACGAATAGAGAGACTTATCGCAGACGAATGCCATCCGAAACTTGACAGAAATCTGCAGTTTTTGTGTTAAGGATCCATACCAATCATTCATCTAGATATTCCGTTTTCGAGTTATTTTGTTCACAGACAGACACGCCTCGAAGGAATGCTTTTCCAGAGTAGTAGAGCTTAAAAGTTGAACTGAAGAAAATTAAGGAAAAAAAAGAAAGCAGTATTAAGGCCTTGTAATTGCTCTTTTGATCGTCTACTCTTGGTATATGAAATGAGTTTTCAAGTACTTTTGCGTCTCATATAATAGACAGACAGGCATAATTCCAAATATATGTTTCTTCAGACTCTGGCAGGTATAATGCATGGAAAGTAATTAAAATATTGAAATAGAATTTTTTTGATGTTTACAGTTTTTTGTCTTTGTATTCTTAGCATAAGAGAAAACGAAAACATGATTATAAGAAATATACTGTATCGCGAGCACGTGAGTCAAGAAAAAAAATCATTCACATGCTGTATCTTTCTGAAATTATTTGTTAGATTATAAGCAAGCCTGGAATTGACTCAATTTTGTATAGCAAACTGCACAAGCCTCGGAACGATTTACAATACGGAGCCTGAAATTCTGAAAATGGTATTTCGTTGCAGGTTGCCTATGAAACTTAGACTCAGACTTTGTATCAAAAATCCGTCTCGCTTTCCCGAATGACAACAAGACCTGGAATCCAGGAAACATCAAAATAATCCTCTGACGATGATCGGAAATAGAAGTAAAAGCAGATATCCTTCCCTAGGGAGAGTGAATCTCGATCTTGAAAAAAAAGTTTCTCTGTAATCGCTTTGAGGATTTTTAAAGTTCCTCCTCTGATTTTTCAGGATTTCTTTTGTCCATTTCTTCTTCTTTAAAAGAGAAAAAAAAATCATTCTCTCGGTCACAAGAAGTGCTCCTTTTTTCAAAGAATAATCCAATTGTATCTCGTCTTTTTCAACACCAGCTCTTTCTGTTGGGCGAACTGGAAAACTTTCCTTTTCTTTCTTTATGGACTCAATCCGTTTTTTTCCTGTTGATTGGTTTTGCTACAAAAATGGATTTGAAAACTTGTGAAGTATATGTTTTATGAAATTTATTCATCTTTGTAAAACCATGCTCTTTGGTTAATAGTCATAAAAGTATTTGGAAATATTTCCAGAACTGTCTCAATTTGGTGCTAAATATCTGGTTTAGTTATATCAAAATCCTGCTTTGGAGAAACACGAGGGCTATTTTGGGACCGATCTGACAAATTGCTATGTTTGATGATATGGTTTCCAATTGGTGCCACATTCTCCATCTTCCTCAACAGCAGTTCGGTAGACATCCATGAATGATTTTCTTTTGCTTGTTGGGACTGGGAGTCGCTCTACACGGATGTAAGAACCCTGTGGTTAAGTATTTTGGTTCTAATGGAGAAGGAACCACTTCGAGACATTCACTGTCGAACAGTTACAGAGATCCCTAAAGTGATGGACCTCTCCATCCAAACCATCAACAGAAATGGTACTGCTTAGGGTATTCTACGACTTCCACATCGCTGGGAACAAGTTATAGGTAACGCTGGAGATAATATTGTCGAACTATAAACGTTTTTTCAAGCTAGTATCAATGCTGCATCGGCTATAATTATTTGACTTGTGCCGGGTCAGGCTTGCTTTGACTTCTGCTCACCTAAACCGATTACAAAGAATCAAATACAAAATATAAACATACATCTATACAACATCTATACAAAATAGTAACAAATATCTTTGATAAAAGAAATGCATTTAATTTTCAAATTAATAAATTTCCTTTTTGGGATAGCAATCTTAGCATTTCTGTCTTCAAGAACTTAGTGAAAAATTATATAATTAGAAATAATAATTTAGTAACAGACATTGACAATAGAATTAAGAACATAAAAAATTTCTATTCTTTTGCAATGGATTATGGAATGCCAATTAGTTTTCTAAGAGTATATATAGATAAGAAATATTTAGGTCATTTAGAATAAAACATTCATATTGGTATATAATGGATTATTTTTATTTCTTTGATTGTAGGTTAGTGTTCTTTCATATTCTACTTGTAATGTGTAATTTTATTCAAATTTGGTTATTGAGTTATTGGTTTCAGATTTATTACATAAATGGCCCCAGGATCTTTCAAGTGAAATTTTCCTTTTTAATAGACATTTTTACCAACTTTCAAATATTATCTAGATAAATAATTATATTGCATTTTTTAAATAGCTTTGAGATTTTTAATATAGGTATCTTACTAATTCTTAATATCAAAAACTAATTATATTATTTGGTCAATTATGCTGTTTCATAGTTGGAAATCTAGTGTTGGCAATATGTGATGTCAGGCTAAGTGGCGGTTTATATTAAAAGTGTTGAATTCTGGTAAGGTTAAGTAGAGACACTGATTATTTAATGTTTAATGAAAAGTATAGGTATTTTATTGAATGATATATTTACTGTTTTTAGTGCAATATATTGTTGTATTATATATTTTTATCCTGAATTTTAGTCCTATCTATATAGTTATGTTTTATTGTTAGGGTAGTGTATTACTTTTCTTTCAAAATTCTTTCATTTCAGGGTAAATTACCCTGTTTGTTTTTCAACAACTTTAGTAACAGGGATGGTTTGTACAGCAAAATTAATTTAATCTGGCTAAAGCTTGTCCACAGCCAAGCTGCTATATTAATTGTTGAAAACTCCATATACTTGGATTGCCTTTTTCAATACTTTTAATAACAACAGAGTTTTTTTACTTGTTGACATATAAATGTTTATACTTAATTTTTTGTTCATGATATCTATAATATTTTCAATTCTTTATATTTTGTTTTAAATTTGGTTGTATTGTTCAAATAATGACTTTTCAGTTTAGGATATGTCTTGTTTACTTTGTTTCTGTATGATCATTTAGATTTATATATATATATATATATATACATTACAACGTGGTTTCTGTCAGAGAAACATGAAATTTCTCCTCTGTTTCAATTCAATGGAAGATAAGATTTAAGGTCCTTTTTACCCTCCCTAATGGTGAGAAATTCTTATTGTTTTTGATTAGCAATAAGTTTAGGCATCGTACATGAAACTCTATAAAAACATAGGAGAGAAAAATTATCTCCAGAAGAGAGTTAGTTCCAGTTAAGAGAAGGGACAGATTAATTACGCTGGGGAACTGAACTATAATTATTTAGTGGTACATTATTGAGAGATATTGTACACAAGAGAATCAATTCTACTGGTAAAGTGCCTGCACCTCCCGACAGGGAAATGTTAATTATTGCTTAGAAGGGGCATTTTATTCAGACTTATTATTCCCTACTGTTTTTTTAATTAGTTATTCACTAACTGAATTTCAGCATGTCTGAATGTAAATTGTTTATTCATCGTTAACAGTCATTTTGCCTTAAAAAAATTAACTATAAAAATTCAAATTTAAATAAGAAAAAGAAAACCCACTGCTTTGTCTTTAACATACAGTTTTTATTATCTTGAAATGAAACCAAGGAATGAACCAAGGAAAAGGAACCAAGATTGAAATGATTCCAAGGAACAACCAGCGGGAGTGGTCTCCCCTAAACTTTCTCGTATACTCCTAACACATGTAGAGAAAACTAGAATAATAAAAGGCGTCAAATAAACTTCCGTCGCAAGTAAACCAAAGTTGGAACCACGCGTGGTTTGAAGGATCAAAACAAATTCAAATCCTCTGCTCATTCTTTTGCGCAACAGGACCTGGCGAGACTCCCTAAATGTTTGCTTCCTTACAAAATCACTCCAGAATTTGTTTTTGGCAAACTGCCAAGTTTCGAAGCGTCCCTTCCTTGCACAGGCATTGCCACTAGTAGGCATGCGTAGGGAGTTAGTTTCAAAACTGAACAAGTATGCGATTATACAGGCCGACAGACAGTCAACCCTTTTACGGATTTGGCCCAAAATTTTATACGTACCTACATTCATGACGATAAAACTGTGTATAAAATTTTATCCATCTGGCTTTTCAAGTTTTTGAGTTATAGCGTTCGCATGACCCCGAACATACAGACAGACAGACTTCCCTTTGACGGATTTTGTCCAAAATTTGATAGAAACCTACAAATTATGTTTAAAGACCACATACCAAATTTCATCCCCGTAGCTCTAATAGTTTTCGAGTTATCGTGTTCACAGACACACACACAGACACACATACAGACACACACACAGACAGACATAATTCCAAAATTGTGTTTTTCGGACTCAGGGAGGTCTAAAACGTGGAGATTCGTCAAAATCTCGAGTTCGAATTTTTTGACGATTACAATACTTTCTCTTTGTATACTTCGTATACGAGAAAGTAAAAAGCAATAAATATTTAATTATCCCAGTTAAGAACAGGCAACAGAGATTCTGTTACAAGACAATTGATTAATTTATTTTTCATAGTTACGAGTAATAATGTTTTCATATTATTTGTAAATTATGCAAATTGTTTATTGGAATCGTTTTAAAAATAGATAAACAAGATAAACGACGAATGTTAAGAACTAAATTCTTTTCTTATTTATAAACCAACTAATTAACATTATTTACGTACAATTTTTCAAAACCCATTTAAATACAAGATTCTTGGTCAGCCTCTTTTGTCTCAATTTTTTAAAGATTTTGAAAACTTAATAAATCTAATAAATTACAGCTTATTTTTAGTATTTCCAGTATAATCCCCTTTTTTGAAAACTACCGAAAAGTCTATTCCTACATGAACATCGCTAATCCTTTGATAAAGATCTGAGACAGGTTACAAAGAATTCTTTAAGCAGACAAGATAATCCCTAAGATAGAAAGTGCTGTTAATTAACATGCTTTCGAGTATGACAAGGCAAGCAATTATTCATTTTCAATAAAAATCTCAACATTTTCTACTTTATATTTTAATTGAAAACGAGTAAATCCGCGTTACAGATTGTCTTTTAATTCGGAAAAAAGTCTTAATTTAAATCGATTCCTTTAAAAGGGGGATAACCACAAAATAAATGATGTGTTGATAATATGCTTTCTTACGGTGAAAAGGAATTTTACTTTTCTGGTCTTGCTTTTTTTTCTAACGAACGATTACTTCTAGGATGTAAGCTTTCACAAAATAATGTTAACATTGGATTAAACTGTTATAAACCAGACAAATTCAATCCTGAGTAATAAGAGAAAATCAGCTGTACACGTAACTGAGAATTTCGACCAGCTTATGCATTCGGAGTTACTGATGATAATATATAATAAATTCCAAAACAAATACATATAAGAAATATAGCGATCAATAATACATATAGGATATAAAAATAAGAAAAATAACAACAAAAGTTAGAAAATAAGTTAAAATAAATAATAAAAAATAAATAAAAAGAGAAAGAAAGAAAAATCAGCAGTAAAAAGATAAGTAATCATCAGAAAGAATAAAAGAACGGAAATAGAATAAAATAATAAATTAGAAAGAATAAAATAACGGAAATAGAGTAAAATAATAAAATAGAATAAAATAATATAAATTAAAATAAAATAATAAATTAGAATAAAAAATTAAAATAATAAAGCAACCAACAGAAAAAAGAATAATCAGCAGTATAATACAAAGATTTATACCCAGGGTATATAACTTTTACGGTCGTCACAGTGAATCATGAAGCTCAGAGATATGTTTTTACAACTAGCGATGTAGATAATATTATTGAATAACTTATAATATATTTAACTGTGCTCGTATAGTGCTAATTTTTTTGTGCATCTGAAATATCTTTGCCTAGCGTTTGTAAAAAATTATGTTTTAAAACTGAATTACAGAAACATTGCAGCCAAAACAGATTTTAGTATGATGCGAGTTACAGACATTCGAATTGTGTTTCATTTTTTAAAGATACATAAATATTTGGAAACAGGTTTTGAAGCATTTACCAAGAAGGGATGCGATTTATGCAGCTTTTTTGTTGTGTTTCCTGATACAGCAGAGTGTGAAATATATCTGTTCTTATTGCACTAATTCACACATGAATATTTCTGCTCTTAAATATATTCAAAGTTGACTAAACCCTGAAACAGTGCTAAAAATACATGAATTAACAAATTTTCAGCAACAAAGCAAATATTCAGTTTAATATAAATCGTACAATAAAACCGACAGACAATTTTTATCTGCATACTAAAATTTTTTAATAGGAAATAAAAAGAAAATTTAGAAAAAGGAAAGAGCTTCTGTTGCTTTAATAAGCTTTTTGCTAAGATACGAGATTCTCAAAACAATGTCTGCATAAAATTTGAAGTGCGGATCTATCTAAAACAGCTTAGCGGACGATAATTTGAAAAACAAATTTTTATTTCTGTTTCATTAATGAGATGAAATACAAAGGATAAATTTTACATCCAAGTATTCAAAAGCTATTTCTCTTTCATTTAGGATTTTATTCAGGAACAATAACCACATCTGAAACCAACTACCAAGGCAAAGCATTCCGCAGAAGTAAGCTTGTGTAATGATTTAAGTTGTTTTTTTCTCTGTCCGCGTTTGCAACAATTCCACAAAGCGAATGCTGAATAAAACCCGAATAAAGCAGACGCATTCAAGTGTGATTGAAAGAAGTTGCTGCGGTGTATTCGATATAAATAGGCTTTCCTTCTTTTCCTCACAATCCAATTATTCGTCTTCGTGGATTCACACGGTGAATTTATACGAGATGTTGTTCTTTCCCGCCACTCTTTTGTCTGCGTAAGTGAACGATTCAAGATAAAATCCCGTTTCATTCGAAGAAAAAGAAAGGTTAAAGCTTTCTGTCGCAAACCGATATTTTTGTACCTAGTAAACATTACTCATCGCTAGACACGTGTACAACTCAGTTCTGTGAAACTAGGAAATTCAGCAGTTAAATAAATTAAGGAAGAAAAGAAAGATACAGAGATGTTCAGGACCGGTTTTACCCTTAAGTGTTTGGCCAGGAGAACTAAAACGTAGAGGTACTTGTCTATACCAGGGATTCCCAACCTTTTTTCCCTCGCGTACCCCTTGATTAGTATTTTTTATTTTCGCGCACCCCCAACTGTCATTTTCCACCCCCATCCAACCATCTGTCTATATAAAGAAATTTTTATCAATAATGTTAAGGGCCTAAGTAAGCAATTGACTGGAATTTGTAACATTCGCAGGACTTATTTTTGAGTTTACATATTATTCCATTTTTATAATAGTATTAGTTCAACGTCAAAACAGATGAAATCAGCATTGTCGTAACTTGTACTGATAGCTAAAAATTACACTTTCTTTTTCTTCTTATTTTGAGGGTAGGTTTAGGATTTGCACAACTTTCACGTTTACTTTTCACACGAACTTAGGGAAGCAAAACTCTGTAACGTTTTTAATCCCTTCTGTTTTCTTTCGACAACCATTACCGGCTTTGAGTTCGCGTACCCCCAGGGGTACGCGTACCACAAGTTGGGAACCTCTGGTCTATACAATGAGACTGCCATTTCTTCACCCTGATTATGTTACGTCATGATTTTCTACATACAGTACAACCCCAGGTAACCGAACGAAAGCGATGAAGCAGTTTCGGATAACGAATTTTTCGGCTCAGCTACGGACATCTATTACTATTTTGTATTTAATTACAGTTCTTAATTATGAAATGTTTGGAGGGTAAAACGAATTCAAAACTCTCTCTGTAGGCTACATTTACTTCTTTATTAAAGTTAACCCTCCGTCCCAAGCAATATTCGGCGAGTTCGAGCGCAATGCGTAACCAATATTATTAATACTCATTAATTTTAATTTTAGCATTCTAAAATGAATGACTGACCTTCTTGAGGAGGCTTAGAAGAACCAGTGGAAGTGGCCTCCCCTAAACTTTCTCGTATACTTCTGAAAAATTTGTCATTTCCCCTCCCCCTGCGTGGATAAAGAAATCGAACCTACTATAACCCAGAATGCAATGACTATCAGAAGGTTTTGCATTGTAGATTATAGTGATTGTAAAATATTTAGGTGAAGAATCATATTCAAAGAGATGCCTATGTATTAAAACTTAGCAATATTTATTTTAGATCACACTCTAGCAAGCGCCGCTAATGCGAGGGCATGAGCGAGCGAAAACAAAACAGTGTAGCAGTTACAATCAACTGCCTTCTCCTTTCTATGGTAGGTGGCGCTACTGGAGCCATCTTTTTCCCATGATGCCTCTCTGTCATTCTAGTCTGTGTGATTGTCTCGTGATGTTGTACTCTGTCTTGTCTTGTGTCTTGTAACTTTAATGTTCTGTGCTGTGGAACGTAGCCTAATAAAAAATGGTTCCTAAAATTGAATGGATTCTTCAGCAGCACTACACACAAACTTGAGTCTCGTCCCTCTATAACAGGAGATAAAACGAATCTATCACAAACTCTGGCTCAAGGACAGAGTGAAGTTATCCTTCCGCGTGAACAGAGATTGCTACCAGTACGCATGCGCATGGAGAATCGGATTAAAATAATTGAATATGCAATTTGAACGCCTTTTTTTAACCGATTGGGACGAAATTTAGGCACAGATCTGTAATTAATGTTAACATCCTTGATACCAAGTTTTATTTATCTAAGCCAAAGGGCTTATGTGATACAAGTATGCGGTTATACAGACCGACAGTCAGTCAACCCTTTGAAGGATTTGGCCCAAACTTTTATGCGGACCTACATTCATGACGATAAAACTGTGTACCAAATTTTATCCATCTAGCTATTCAAGTTTTTGACTTATAGTGTTCACATGACTTCGGACATACAGACAGACAGACTTCTCGTGGACGGATTTTGTCCAAAATGTGATAGAAACCTACAAATTATGTTTAAAGACCACATACCAAATTTCATCCCCGTAGCTCTAATAGTTTTCGAGCTGTCGTGTTCACAGACACATACACAGACATAATTCCTGAATATCTATGCTATTTTTACAAAATATATGTCAGGAATGTGCATATTCAACAAAACCATTAAAGAAAATTTCGAATCATCATCAACTTTCTGTGAAACGAGGTCAACCGAAATCCCTTTTCGTCTTCATCAATTTTTGGTTGGTCCCCTAAATACCCTAGTGACCGAATTTCCTGTGTAAAAAGTGTACGATACTTGATGTATGTTACACGATTCTGCACAACAGATTTTACACCATTTCTTCCTTATTAACCCCAGATTTTTAGCATTTTACGAAATGGTCCTTAATTTTTGCACACCAGTGCACAAAAATTACTTTGTTTGCAACTATTTAATCATTCTTGGTCGGCGTCGCAAGCCATACGTTCGACTTTTTTGTGCCCGTATGGTCTGCGTCGTATGTCAAGCGACAAAGAGAAAAATTACATCGTTGAAAGTGAATTCGTCGCTACTTACGCGTCTCGTTATATCCCGCGATTTTGACAATGTAAGCAATAAAATAATTGGCAATAAATGATTTCAATATGGTTTTACGCTCCGATGGTCAAGAAAGATTGTAAAGCTGTTTTCATGGTAAGGTTGTTAAACCATTTGAAAAAACATTTTTTTACATATCATAAATAATTCTTTTCATGCAGATATTTAACTTAAATACCTCAAAACAATAGACTTGAAAAATATATTATCAGAAAGTATTTTGTTTTTATTTAAAACTTGGGTGCATTTCAGGGAAAACTGGAGATCAGTGAACGGGATATCACATGTATGACCACCAATACGTCAAGCAAAAACTTCTTACTGATAAAAATATTTTGCAGTTTCGAATTCAGGATAGAGCATAAAGTATACTCTCTATTATCCGTGCTCATTCCGGACTCACAAAAAAAAATAAAAGCGAAACATCTTCACGCTTAAAAAAATCATGCATGTAAAATCGATGTTGATATTCGATCGAGAGATTCATTCCGTGAAACTAGTGAGCCGAGACGGCGGAGGTTAAAGAATAGATTTTTCTTTCTTCCTCCACGTGCAATATCTACCGTTCAACCCCTAATTTTCCTGAAATTGAATCACCCAATGCTAGCTCATTTTCGTACGAACACGCTTCTTCCTGACACGTCATTCTTTAACTTCTTCGTCCTCTTTCACTTGCGCACGTGTTCCTTTAGTTTTTGCGTCTTGTTTATCGTCAGATAGTAGCGTGAAATATTTTACTAGTAAAAATGAGTAGTATGAAACGAAAACAAAATGTTTTAAATGATTAAAAAAATAGAAATCCTTCAAAAACTTGATAATGGAGAATCAGCTAGTACGGATGCAGAAGATGTACTAAATGAGGGAAATACAATTTCTCATTCTGCTGCTCTACAATCTGTGGAAACTTTGTTAGATTATATGGGACAAAGAGGATTTGATTATGGTGACATTACTGCGGTTCGTAAAATATGTGTCGATATGCGACAAGAGATGGACAAAGAACAGAAACAAAGACGCATTACAGATTTTTTTAAGCAGTAAAATGTTAAAAGGAAAATTCCTAGTTTGATGTTATACAGCATGCAAATGTAAGTAATTTTTATATTTTTGTACTGATGTTGATTTTTTCTTTAATAAAAAGCATTTTTCGGATTATCCGTGTTTTTATATTGTCCATGCGATCCCTCCCTGTGATTAACCCGTATAATCGGGAGTGCACTGTATATAAATTTTCAGCAATAAAAAATGCCTTTTTTGGGTAAGAAATTCGAAAAAAAATCCGGCCGAGAAGGGATTAAAAAAATCAAGCTTGCGTATCTTTTAAATAAAATGTTTTGCACATTTTTTGTGATTTTATTGGGATCTTGTATCGATAAAATTTGAAATGACATGATTATGACAAATTTAATAAATTTTTAAGACTTTGTGTTTGTTTTCTTATTTGTATTTATTTTATATTATTTAATACTATTCCCTGTTATCAAGTAGTAATACTTTTGGCAACACTTGAATTATAAATGTTATGTAAGATAGAAACATTATCTTATTTCTTGACTTTTTTAAAGATAAGAAAATTCTAAGATATAGTACGGAAGAATATAAACCTTTGGAAAGAATATAAACCTAGGTGAAATATGAAAAAAATTACATACATTGTTTCCATTTTTTCTTTATTTTATATCATAACTCAAACGAAGAGACGGGCTTTCCAACGAAAAAGCTGAATATAGAGCAAGGTTGTATGTCTTGCATTATGGATTTCTTTAATGCTGCGATCCGTCATTCTTATACAAAGCAACATCGAAATGATGTAAGCGTCTTTGTTCTTTGTAAGTTTTTTTGAGGACGAGAAATTCAATGTTAGAAATTTAAAATCAGGATTTTTCGAAAGTACTTTTTGTTAATCATCTCTCAAATTCGTGTCTGAAGAAGACTCGAATTCGTTCCTATTGTAATATAATTTAAAATTTTTGAATAAGAGATACAATAGAGTTAATGTTGTAGAATTTTAGCGTAATAAAAATGTTGCGTAAAATATGAATATAATACGAGAGTCTAGTTAAAATAACGAAAATTAAAAATTTAATTTGAGTAATTTAATAATTAAGTAAATAATTAATAAAAATTAATTAAGATATTATGTTAAAAATAAACTAACACGTTGGAGTCATTAGAATAAGACCAAAGGAACATCACCCCGACCTGCCTAAGCATCCGGGTAACAACTGAATGACCGGCCGCCGCAACAGATAGTCAGGCACTGTGGTTCCTGCATAATAGCCCACATTACGAGCGGCTCATGCAGCAACCCCCCCCCTTTTACCGGGGCACGACTCGTCATCGGAAGTGGGCCCAAAGAGCCACACCACCATTATTGTGCCATAGGGTTGACGAGAGCCTGCTTACTTATGCGGCAGCCTCTCTTCCGCGAACTCGCGGTGTCCCCCCCGTTGGGGTGAGTCATTAGAATTAGCTTAAAGTTTAAAACACGAAAAATTTTCTATCATTAAAATGAAATCACTTGAAGGGAATGAAACATGTATAATCATATGTCCCGCAATGAAGTTTCAATCGAATGATGTTAAAAATTGATCATTCAACTAAAAATGAAACAATTCGCCATATATATATATATATATATTACTATATTAACCCTCCAGCTGCGTATCCTGCGATTTACACAGGTTGGAAATTGGTCTATTTTGTTCAGAATTATTCCACGATTTCTGCATACTAGTACGTTTATCTTATAGTGTTGCGTATAAATACTAATTCGCTTCAAAAGTATTTGGACCTATTTGCAAATGTTGCATTTAAATAGATACTTGAAAAACGTTTCGATTGGAGGTTAAAGTTAAATCGGGTTAAAGGGAAGCAATTTTCTCCAACGCGAAGAAAAAAATTATGGAACAAAACTAGATTATTAGTTATTCTGAGCTTGTATCTAATACTGTTAAAGAAAGGAGTTATGTGAAATCATAAGACAGCAGGGTTTCTACCCGAGATAAAGAACGCTTTATTCAGAAATATAAGTGTCTAGTGAATTCAATAAAAATATCACATTTCTATGTGCAAGTTTAGTTTTTATTTTTGAAATTTAGATATTAATTTTTATTAACGCAGAAAAATTGTTGTATATAACGCTCAAGCAAATACACTGTCGTAATACTGCGAGCAGAAAGAATAGAAAAATAGAACATGAACGAGTAAAATATTTCCAAATAAAAGCGCAAATAAGAATTAAATGTCTCTAAAGATTGTATTTTACATGACAATGAAGTAAATGACATATAAAACTGAACTACAATAGGGTTTAATGGGGTATAAAATAGAAAATTTGCACATTAAGAGTTAAGAATAATTTTTCTTTATAAAATAAAGTTTTTTGCAACACTCATTTGCTTTCATAATTTTCTTTACGATCAATACGTTAGAGGCCCACAACTCACGTCCGTCCACTCTCCCATAGGGTTTAGAATCCCCAAAAATGTACGGGAATGCGTTAGGAGTAGATACTAACAGCCGTCATAAGTTTTCCTGCTTTTAATAAGAGCAAATTAGAATTCACGTCATTTATTTTATACTTTGTGTAGTGTCTTATAAAATAATTTTGAAACTGATTAAAAATTAGAATATTCTATGGGCTATTAATAATATCAACATACAGAAGATGCAATTCCAAGCACAGGAAACAGTATAAGAGTGTTTACTGTTTCCTGTGCTTGGGGGGGATATATGAGCAGAGATTTGTAAAATGTGATGGAATTTCTTCTCAGAAACTATGGTAAATGCCAAATTGTTGAATGCAACCATGTAATTAATTGTACAAGCATTCGACAGTACAGGTGTTGCAGTTATTCGCGCAACCATTTAGGGGTCAATATTATTATTTAGGAGTCAGATTGGCTGAGTTAGGGGTCATTTCAGCCCCTAACACAACAAATCTACTCCTATGGAAAAAAGGCATTCTTAAAAATGTTCATTCAAAGATCAAATTAAATAAACTGGTCAAATTCATTTTAGAAAATGGCACTCTTATTAATGGACCTCCCGGTTCTTGATTCCACTTCAGGTTTTAGGAACATCGCCAAATTTATCAGTTGTCTTTATATATCGTATTGATGGTAGGAAAACTTGGAATCTTTGCCAAATTAATTTAAGTCACTTAGTATCCAGACATGGGCTACACAGATGCTGAAATTGGCGACTTTTTCTCAGTGGTTATATATAAATTCCTAGAGACATACGTTTCTATGGAATTAATACTTTCATTTAAAAAACACTTACTCCTGCTCCAAACTTTGAAGTCTTTGTATGGAAAACCAAGAGAGTCTAGGGATTTAAATAAATCCCGCCAATTACGATCAAGTTGGATTTTCTGTGCTAATCAACGTTCAGTATTCTTGCTCTGCTCCGAAGAGGGACTACTAAAGAATCGGACATTTATTGTTGATTTTTTATGGACTGTTCTTTTAGAGACTGTTTTATCTATTATTTCGTAATATTCTGTATTTTTAAAAATTATCAATAAGTGATCTGGTCATTGATTTGGTGGCGGCTTTGGTTAGTGGAAATGGATGAGGTAGTAAGCTTGTTTAGAATTGTTGTAGCTTCATCTTCTGTTACGGGGCCGTGGCGCCTCGTGCGGGTTTTGATAGCACCCGTCTACGACTACCATGACCTTAGGTGTGGGGTCAGTTAGTTAGTTAGTTAGTCATTCGTGTAAAACAGCTACCCACGATATTTGCACACGTTCAATAACATAAGCAATAGTCGATACGGGACATGAAGGAGAACGAAACTGATTTCCAATTGTGCTTCAGTCATGGGCAATCATTGACAGATCTGGTGATCGGGATGACCATGGAAAAGTTTTGACATATTTAAAGGAACTTAGGATTGCAGTTGCCGATAGCAGCAATGATGGTTGGGCAATCATGGAGCTAAGCATTTTCGTGCTGGAGCTAGTCAACTATCTACTCCTTGATGTTAGCATAATGAGTTGCATCAGCATTCTGATCAATCGCCGTGTATTCAGGGTCGTCGGGATGGCAACGAGGGAAGTTCTACTCCCATTCGAAATCCCTCCTTTAAACATAATACCCGGAGCCGGTCCGTTATGTCTACGTCGGAATGAACTCGACAACAGCCTTTCATAGGGATTCCATTTTCCAGCTCCAGACAATCACTTGCACCGAGACAGAAACGGATCTGTGCCAAGAACACAACTGCATTAGATTAGGACTTCACAATACCACTGAAGACGTGTTGAGAAATCTGCGTTTCACAACTCGTCTCCAATGAAGACGTACTATTTCAACTCTTAAACGCCCAGTGTTACTTTTAAGCAACATACCCTATTTTTTCTTCTAAAATCTTGAGAATAAGACTAATGTTCTAAAGTCTGTTGTTGACAATAGAATGCCTGTTGTGAATTATATCGAATACCTATTGAAATTGTTATACCTATTGAAAATTATATCGAATCGATGTACAACATATAGATGACAACCTGAATGCTGATAAAAAATAAAAATAAATTGATGTTTTTCACTTGAGACTGCATCTTTGTTTGTACGCTTGAGAATACCATACTTTTTTCTAGAATGTTGAAGGAAATTCCTTATCCGTATTATTAGTTATCAAAATTCATCTGTGTTTAATATCATAAAATTTCATCAAGGAATTCTTTTCAGAAATAAAGCCCAGTGTTGTCAGTTGGTAACAAACTCTATTTTAGCCATAAACATACTTAAAACAAAATAGAATTTTTTAAAAGTATTTTTACTGTATTTTATTCAAGAAATGAAAGTAAAAATCATTTTTAAGTAAATTCTAAAAAAATAGAGAATTTAAGGGTTAACAGTGCCTAGAAGTAAACGGGAAACATGCGAAAGAATGTCTGAAGCGGAGACCACAGTTCAAGAGACAATTCCTAATACCCTGCAAATAATTCCGTCTCGGTTTACCAAGCTATTGAGAATTCGACTATCGTTCATTTTGAGTCTTTATTAGTCCAAGACGCATATCTTTTTTTACCGGGTATAATGATCATAATTAATCGGCAACATATTTTTTAACTAACAGAATTGAAATATGGAGATTTCTTATAGAAGAGATTAGAGAAATGGAAATGAAACAAGTAATTTAGAATTATAGACTTTCTTTGGCTAAAAGCCCTTAATTGAATAATTTTGTTATCAATCTGGTTTTCTAATCAATTTATTTTGTACAAGAAAATAAATCAACGGAACGTAGTTTGAATTATAAAGTATATTTCATTCAAATACATACATGATTATCGATACCTTTGGAAAAGTTTATTAGCAAATTCCTCTTAAAGAAAACGACAACAAAAGCTCAAAATTCTCAAGTCTAAATCTGGTTAACTCACTTCATTTTCTCTCAAACCTACTCGCGGTTTGTTTTTCCTTTTTCCAGCTGTGCCGACTTGGCTACGATCACACGAAAGTATCATTTATATTTCGGTTTCCTCATATTTCAGGTTTCCTGGAAATTTTATGATTCAACTTGAAGTATCGTTTCAAGAGTTATTTGACTTTTCGAGAAAATATTGAAGAATATTTTGAAATGGATGGTTTAAAGATCCTATCTCTAGCTTTTCTGTAGTTTCTTACTGCACTTTGTTTAGTTTTTAGTTAGATGGAGAGTCCTTTAATCAAGTGACCTTTTCAAGAACTCATTTCTAGTATATTTCAGAATCCGAATGTTTGACATTTAATTCTTTTCCAGCAAAGAATCTGATTACTCTGCAATCTAAGATGACAAAAATTTACTTCTTTCTCAAACAGGGAATTCTATAAGATAATGATTAATACAATAGTTAATCTTGATATCTGAGGAAAACGGACCACCATATCTAATGCAATTTCCAATATTAAAATGACATTATGTGTCGTTAAACTTTTGTATGATATTATAGTTAAGCAAAATAAGCAATTTTTGCATACATCTATCTGTTGTTGGGTTATAGATAAAAAATTTCTATTCAAGTCTCAGCTTTACATGTATTTGACATAGTTAATTTAATTAAATATGTACCACATAACCAATTCGGATTGAATTCGTGTTATTTCGGAAGGTAAAGCCAACTTTGCACTTGGACAATCTCTGGCCGCTAAAGAATTCACATTCCCCTGTAAAATCTCGTCAGTTGTCGATAATCTGACGCCAAAAAAGGGACGGAGGCAGTTGTTATCCATTTCACATTCCCATTGTCCGAAAGCTTTGAACACACGTGCTTCCTTGATGTCAGCTTGTCGAGCGGTGACGATATTTTGTTGGGATCATGTGGCTTCCTATTGCAATCAGGGATTTTCCCAGTGTAAACGCCTCTAAAGCCTGCATGAAAATTAGGAATGTATAAGCATTCAATAAGAATAACTGTCCGTGTAAGCACAAAAGCTTGAGAATTAAGAATTACTTTGCATCAACAAGGAGGCTTTAATACAAAAAAAATGTAGCGCAAACATGATACTTAGGAACTGACGCACCATTTTGGTGTTAAATAAGGGCTATTTTGTGATGGATCTGGGAATTTTGAATCTCGGTTATACGGCGAAAAGGAACCTGAGCCATAACCCATTCTCCAAACTTCCACTGTATTCAGAATGAGACCGATTGACCCAGAGACTGTAGATTTAATGTGATAACAGGTTAATATTCACTGTGGACCCAACCTCAGGTAGAGTGTTATCAGAAATTCTTGATTATCACGAAGTAGACAATCTACCACCAAGTCACAGTGGCCCATGAAGCGCAGGAATGAATCAAGCTGAAAAGAAAATATAGCCGACAGAAAATGAATACATTGAACTTGGCCACGTTACTCAGAATGAGGGTTATTGACCCAGAGATTGTAGACTTAATGTAATAGCAGGTCCATATTCATGGTGGACCCAACCTCAGGTAGAGTCTTATCAGAAATCCGTGATTATCATGAAATAGACATTCTATCAGCAAGTCACTGTGTCCCATGAAGCTCAGGAATGAATCAAGCTGAAAAGAAAATAATGGCGACAGAAAATGAATGCAGTGAAGTAATATTTTGCATTCTTCATATATCTAACTATTTCCATAAAATAAATAAAAATATGTCACTTACTCACTTACTTGACGAACTATGCTACTATTTTAAGCTATAGATGAACAAATGTATAAATTAGCCAAGTATTTAAGTTTATTTGCATTATTTAGGCGGGCAGTTTAACTACTACAGAAATACTTAAAAATCTAATTTCTTAGAGAAATTTTTCTACTCATATTTGATTGTTTCGTATGCCAACCAATATGTTTGCAGCGTGTCTTATGCAACCAGTTATTTTAAAGTAATGAATAAAACACGTTATATTTATACCACGCCGGATTGAGATTAAAAAATTTTAACATAAGAAATGGAGCATAACATGCATAAGTGGTGCTGAAAGTAAATTTGTTGATATAACTTTATTAGTTTTTGTTTTAAACGTAATACAGAGGTTACGCATCCTGTGTATGTGGAACCGTTTATTAAATCTTGAATAATAACATAACTTTATAACATTGAATTGCTGGAACAGTTTTTGCAATTCACTTAAATATCCAAACCTAGTTATTAACTAAATTAAAAAACTCCTTAAATTAAATCTATAATATCATGATATATTATTCTGGTAGCTAAGAGAAATGATCCAGAAAGAACTAACAAATCATCATTTAGATATCAAAACTATTTTAGTGTAGCAAAAATTCCTTTTTTCTGTGAACAGTATGGTTGATGCACGTAATTCTAACCTATTGTTTTATATATAATAAATTACCGAAAATATTCGTTTCTTCTAGAACCTCATTGAAATAAAAGAATGGTGTATTTCATGGTTATAATACTTTTATAGAACTTATCATGCTTCACCTTTTACTTGTTACCAATTTATATATTAATAATCTATTACCACATTTTAATTCGAGACAAAGAGCACAAGCTGTCAGAGGCTAAAAAAATGAACATGGTTATATAAATGATGCATATTTAGAAAAAGGAAAAGTCATATGCTAATCTCATGCTTTTGTTCTTCTCTCGGTGAAAAAATATCTGCTAAAAGGATCGCTCCATTAGAAGTTCCCACACAACAAAGCACCAGCCGCGAATCGCTGGTTATGATCGTTTTATATGCTTCAAAATGCAGAGTGCTTTTGGTGTCTTGGCTGTGCTCTTTGATACAGAAGTCAATTTCTCTTCTCTTAATAGCAATCAGGAAAGTTAGGTTTCATGGCAACTGAATAAAGAGATTCTTCTCATTTGTTGACTCAATGCTTTATCATATTCTCTAAATCTGTTTCAGAGAAGCCTGGTTAACTGATTCTTGTAAATAAACTCACCAAAATATTAGGGTCGTCCAATAAAAAAGGAGCTAGCGAACCTAAAACAGTAAAGATTTATTGGAGTTCAAAAAAATTACCGTAATTGTTGAGACATTAAATCCAACTGACGCAACTGGATAACAGTGTTCCCATAAAACTCCTGGATATTTTCCGAGAACCATTTCCAAACATGATAGTAACTTTCGAATGGAATCATTGTATTCCGAAAGTTTTTTTCAGTTTGCAGACACTGCGAAATTACAAGGTGGAAGGTCTGGATTAGAATTCATTGAGGAAATCCCACATAAATTAGCAGTGTATGGAACACCATTGTTATGGAAGATAGCAATGTCGAAGGAAAATTTTTCCGGTATATTTCGACTTGATTGGTTGTCATAATGAAAATAACGTTTTAACAAAAATCTGGACATAAAAACTAAATCGTAAAAGCGTGAGGGTTTGATTGAGATATTCTAAGCAAACTGCAATTTTAATCACATTTCAATATATCTCAATATTAGGAAGTTTCTTTGTTATCATATTCAGTGAGGCTTAATTTCTTTGTAGTATTGTTTTCAGCTTCTCGAATTTTTCCATTTTTTTGACGTTAATGTGTTTGATAAAAAATAATTTTTTATTTTTTAATAACCCTAATGAAGATTGCTCTTAATTTTTTTAACATTTACTACTTATTAGTCTTTATTGCGTTTCATAATTCCTTATTATAAATATAATAGACTACTAAATTTGATTTTTTTTCTCAAATTCACTACCAGCTGGCGTCAATCATATGCAATCAAATTTTAATTTAAAATTAACTGAATAAATTATAATTAATTTCTGAGAATATTAAAATACTGTAATTACCGGGAACTCATAACAGTATGAAATTTTAAGACTGTAGTATGTCAAAAAGTGAGGGAAAATTAGGTTAAAAAGTTCCATTTTTACTTCACATGAAACAAGTCAAGTTCTTTGAAAGTGTATACAAATGACTATTTATCTTTGATGCTTGGCCCCAAAATTAAAGCAAATAAATAAATACAGAAATTTTTCAAAATCCGTTTATTATTGTGTCTAATCTTTTCTCCTTTTAATATTATTCAATCTAATAATCAATTATCGTACAATTTACCCAGTAACGGTAACCCAACACAGAATTTGAAAAAAGAAATTTTGATTTCTAAGTTGTTGTTTGATTAAATGTGGCTGCCAAATGATTAAACGTGTAAACAGCATTTCTTTTTCTTTACGTATTTTATTCAGTTACAATAACCACATCTTAAACCAAGACAACATATTCTGCAGCAAGATTCGTATTCCACTTCATTTTTCTTCGAGAGCGTCTGTAACAGTTCCACGAAGAGAAAACAGAATAAAACTCGAATACACTAAGAGAATTCAGGCTCGATCAAAAGAAATTGCTGCTGTGTATTCGATATAAATGGGCTTTCCTCCTTTCCTTTACAATCCAATTATTCGTCTTCGTGGATTCACACCGCGGATTTATTCTAGATGTTGCTCTTTCCCGCCACTCTTTTGTTTGTATAAGTGAATGATTCGAGGTTAGATTCAGTATTTTTTCTAAGAGAAAATGCATTAAAGCTTTCTTTTTGTAAAAAGATAAATTTGTATCTGGAAAACATCACTCTTTGAACAAAATGTGCTGCCTTATCTCTTGCATACAAAGTTCTATAAAACTAGGAATTCCAGCCATAAGTAAATTAAAAGGATAAAGAATGGGATTTGTTAAGACACGCACAAAATACACCATGTTTTTAAAATTCTTTTGGCATATGGTATCGTCTGTTGCGTGAACTTTTATGGGTTTGAGAAGATATTAAACAGCGTTTTTCTAAACTTAAGGAATAGTGCAAGAATTGGTAATGATGATAGCGTTTTGCTAGGTAAAAACACTTATAGGTTTTTGTCATCCCGTAAGTAACAGTTTTCATTTAAATATATTTCATATTTATATGTTTTTGTCTCGTATAAATTGTGAATAGTTGAAAACTATAAGAAGTGATTGTCTGAACTAAGAATTACAGTTTGTTTTCTTATGTCGATTTAAGAATATAAGAAAGATTAAAAAGAAGTTAGGAATCTTTTACATGAATGAAAAGTATTATATCAAATTATCTTAAAAAATTTAATTTCATAAAATAAATAAAAAACTTAAAATCAGTATTAAAATAAATAAGAGATGAAACTATAACAGTAAAAATTATTTCTTTAAATTTTAAGAAAAATGAAGTTAAAATTGTTTCGAAATTACAGCTAAAAAGACATCAACATTTCGACTAATCTGTTATTACTTAAACATCTATTTAAAATTTCAAAGAAAAAAATTCTGAAGATATTCATTCCGTCATCCAAATTATATCTTCGCCGAATTAGGCAGCTCTAGCTCCAGCTACCAACCATAAAATCCATATTGCGTCTACTTGTCCCTGCTAACAAACATACAAACATACCCTGATTATTTATTATCCTTTTATTATTCAAAAAGATATGGAGATTTCTAAGCGAACAATTTTTTATATTATGTTTATATTATACTTTCTCGCATACGAAATATAGAAAGAGAAAGTATTTTAATTATCACCAAAATTTGATCTCGAGATTTCGATGAATAGCCAAGCTTAAGATCTCTCTCTGAGTCTAAGAAAGCCGTTTCAAGTCTGTGAACATGATTACTCAAAAACTTTACACCAAAATATTCTTTTAGCACAAATCTTACGCCAAAATTGTAGACATCTGCCAAATTTTAGACGAAATTCGTCAACGGCAAATCTGTCAGTCCATCCGTGTTCGTGCGCAGGTGAACATGATTGCTAATACATGCAACGAGATAGGTGGATGAAATTTGGCATATGGTTTATCATCAGAATTGTAGATGTTTATCAAATTTTGTAATAAATCCGTCAATGGGTTGTCTGTCTGTCGATCTGTGTATTTGCGGCTATGTGAATAAAAAACGCAATAAGTAAATTTGGTACCTTGTCTTGGCAACAAAAATTTAAATTTGTTCAATTTATAGACTTAATTGGTAAGAGTTCCAAATATATGTTCAATTTTCTAAACTGTACTACGTAGCTTAACAGAAAATAAACGAAAATGTGAACTTAATCGGTAAATTGTGGACTTAATAAGTAAAATGAAGAGTTACAAATATAAGTTCGATTTTCTAAACTGTACTAAATCTTAGCAGAAAATAAACGAAACTGTGGACTTCATTGGTAAAAGGAAGAGTTCCAAATATATGTTCGATTCTCTAAACTGTACTACGTAGCTTCGCAGAAAATAAACGAAACTGTGGACTGAATCGATAAATTGTGGACTTAATAAGTAAAATGAAGAGTTACAAATATATGTTCGATTTTCTTAACTGTACTACGAAGCTTGGCAGAAAATAAACGAAACTGTGGACTTAATTGGTAAAAGAAAGAGTTCCAAATATATGTTCGATTCTCTAAACTGTACTACGTAGCCTCGCAGAAAATAAACGAAACTGTGGACTTAATCGGTAAACTGTGGACTTAATAAGTAAAATGAAGAGTTACAAATATATGTTCTATTTTCTAAACTGTACTACGAAGATTGGCAGAAAATTCAAAAATGTCGATGGGAGAATATCACCGGAGGTTGTGTTTATTAGAAGCTGTGATATTTAGATAAGCAAATTATTATATACTAGAAGATGTGTGCCTGTCTAGATGGGTTGTTATCCTACAACAATATTTCAGATCTGATTGTCATTGATTTACTAATGAAAGCTGTATTAGAAAATCCCATGAACATTTACAGAGTGATTAAGAAATAAAAAAATTATAAGTTGTAGTATACTTGAGATGTAAATATATAGTAACATAAAAAGTAAATAATAAAGACCCGGAATTCTATCAACTAAAAAAAAGTTCATTATAATTTGTTTGTTTTGTTTACCAACACTCAAATCAAATTTCAATACGAAAACTGGATTGAAAACAATTAGTAAAAATCTTTAAAAATACTTATTCTTTGTTGAATTAACCGTGTTCCGCTGATTAAAGAAAACTTCCAACTGGTCCATGAAGCGAGAATATAATGAATCAGCATAAATGTAAAAGAAGTGCAATTGCTGAATTCAGCTCATCGACCTTTACTACAATTCAGCATGAATAAGTAAAGGTTAGATGAAGTGAAATTTACGATCCCATAACTAATTTTTATTTATGCTTAGTTTATTGCCACGCCGATATATCCATCAATTTATACATAAAAAACCTGTCTTAGTTGTTTGACGCCAAAACAGAAATTCGGATTTCCTCCTTCGATAATGACGCAGATCGAAGGGGCGAGGATATTTTTAACTTCGCCCTGCGTTACCGACTTCTCTAGCCTTTTATATTACAGATGAGAAACATCATTTCATAAAATCACTATATAGCAAAATATTTAATTAAAATATTTCTTATGTGAAAGAATTTTAGGTTTTTGAAGCAACGACATCAGTTCAGATAACGTCATTCTCAACAGCGCTTAAATGATAAATTGCTTTCATGAGATCGGAAAGTGTTCTTACGTGGTTTCTTTTTCATAGAGAAGAGTGTTCTAAGAAATATCGAAACAGATGACGTGAGCTCGAGAAAAAGAAATGCTATAAAAATAAACGAGAAGGAACATGAAAAAATATTCTATACATTTATTATTTTTTTTACAGGATTTTCCCCTTTTTTATGATGCAATAATTCAAGAGTTGAAACCAGCTTTCTGATATAAAAGCTGCGCCTCGAGGAAAGGTTTCGTCTTGCATTATGGATTTCTTTAATGTTTAAGTCTCCATCCTTTAGAACAAGGAAACAGAGAAAAGATCTGAATTCTTTATGTTCTCTGTTTGTTGAGAGCAAATATTATGCAAAAAATGTCAGATTTTTTAAAAATTTGCTCTTAACTTTAACTCACCTCTAAAAATCATTTCACGTAACAGATTTTAAAAGCTTTTCAAGGGCTCTATGATTTTAAGATTAAAGCTTGGAGTTACAATAAGGCAATTTCAGAGCTCGTAAAAGAATTCGCTTTTTTACAGAGAAAATACAAAAAAGACATTATTTAAAAAACAATTTTTTCCCCAGAAAATAAGTATCATATCTGTAATAGAAATTTTTCTTAAATGTGAAGTCTATGTCGTACTGAATTTTCGAGATTTTAGAAGTTTTGTTGCATAAAGTTAAGTTATATTTTATAATTAATTCATCAAATATATCGTATTTTTTATCCATTGATGTGTATGCGTATATCCAATATGAACACAGTTTATATAAAGAATTCTAGTTTTCTCACAGAAAAGTAACGTTAATTCTTAGCATTATAATCGAAGAAGTTTTATAGACACCTAAATTTTGTATCGTTTTTCAGGAAGGAGGTAGAATTGACATTCGTTTCATCGAAACAGTTATATTTTTACTCTTAATTCAATGTGCTTGTAATATTTTTTACTAAAAATCAGATCTTAAGATAATTCATTCGAGATTTTACTCAATTGAAATTGTGATAAACTTAAATGAAATTCGTATCACTCGCTATCTCTGAAACATTTAGGGAAATAATGATTTAAAAACTACCTAATGAAATCGAAATTTTCCAAAGCAATAAACTAGTTAATAACCTACAAAAAGACGGATGGATTAAACAAAATAAAAACAATCAGCTTTGAAAGGGAGAAAAAGGGCCCAGAGGTGACAGGCTAGCTTGGCAAGCAACTCTCGTCAACCGAGTCATGACAGAGCTTAGCTGGGTTTCGATAGAGAGTTCCAGGTATCACGAAGAAAGAGATGAAAGCGACATGATTTTGTAGAGAGAACGAGTGAATTAACCGGACGTCGAAAGAGGGCGCAGCGGTTTTCACAAAGGAAGTGAGAGGCAAAAGCAATGTGATTCAGTGTGTGATTTCAGAAAATCTTGGAGAAATATTCAGTTGGATTTCACTAAGAGCAACAGAGTCCAGTGAAGTTCCTACTGTATTCGTCACTACCACCAGGAAAGCAGGATTCACCATGTGTTTTGTAATTTCTTCTTATTGCTGGACGGACACAAACAAGAAGACACACATGGGTACAACCAATGACATAGACAAGAAGACAAAGACATCTTCGCTTATTTACCAAATACATGATGAAACAAATTAAACATTATTTAACTCTAAGAGAAATAATATTTGGAAAAATAACGTGATAGTGGGTCGCCATACATCAAGCATTGTTAATCGAGCTTAGCAGTCGCTCACTTCTCTGAAGAACACTGTCTAGAGTTCCTAGAATTTCGGTCGCCACATGTTGCAATTGTTACAAGCTAAATGATAGTCGTTTATCTTTCTAGTGAAACTAAATAAAACTTTTTTTCTGATGCATTTGTAATATTTATGCATTTATTTTTTTCCGCCGACTCGTGACATGCTTTGCACCATTTGGGTAAGCTTGGGCAATAAAAAATAAAAAAAATAAATGAAGAAATGAAATTTATATTGTAGTTGTACTTGCATATTTAATAAAAAATAAAGACTTTTTTATGTACATTTCCGATTTTTTGCTGCAGAATGAACCAAAAAGTTTCCCAATACAAATTAAATATATTTAGAAAAAGGAAAGTCTCTTATTAATCCTTCTATTTTGTTCTTCCTGCGGCGAAAAAACTTTCGCTAAAAGCGTCGTCCCATTAAGACCCCCTAGACACCAGATCGCCCACTGGGAATCGACCGTATATTGGCCGTAGATATGCTTCAAATTGCAGTGTGCTTCTGGCCGCATTGGTCGTACTCTTTTGATTCAGAAGGTCATTTTTCTTCTAGTAATAGCGTTCATGATAGCGAGGTTTATGATAAATCAGTAAAAAAGCAATGAAATATTGACTTAGCAGATTCCTGGTGATCTGTTAAGTCAATATTTCATTGCATTTTGTGGTTGTTGTCCATAGAAGCCTCATCTACAGACTATTGTAATTAATAGCACGTAACTCGTTAACGCCCAACTCAATTTAAAGCGCAATTTTCAGTAAATTTCTTTTAAATTATGTTAGAAATATCAAGATTAATATAACTGCGAAGTAAAAATAAGTTTTAGATTTTTTTAAAGAAAAATTATCGAAAAATCGATAAAAAATAAATTTACAAACTTTTTCATGGATATAGATTAAGTGATTTTTAAAATACAATAAAATATAAAATAAAGGTTATTTTTGAATTCCTTGCATTACCTCGAGAATAAATCAAGGGGAAAACAGCCAGACAAACAAAACAATAAAAAATTCAAATGATGACACTTTGACTCCAAAATCTGGTTAAATGATAGTATATGCTAGTCGAAAATAAACAGACGGATAGATTGTGGTCGAAATTGTAGATTTCTATCCAAATTGGTGCAAAATCCATCTTCTGGAAGTTTTCCTGTGTCCGTCCGTGTGCATGTGAACACAATAGCTCATAAATGCCTCGAGCGTTATGGGTAAAATTTACCATATCGTTTTATTACCAAAATTTTATATATGTGATAAACTAATTTTTTAACTTTCTTTAATTATTTTTAACGATACTTCATTTTTAATTGCTTCTACTTCCATCGTAAGAAGCGAACTTCTACTGTCACTTCGAGTCACGAGTCTTTTCAGGGGAATACCCGTTTTCCCTTATATAACCTCTCTACGCATTTTTAACTGCCCTTTTTTGCTCTGATTTTAACTGCGGCGACAGCGCATGGCCGGCGTTGGCCGCAAGAATGATCATGGCGTAGACTCGTAAATATGATCTAAGATGCTAAAATGACCTGAACACCTTTGCAATTCTCGAATAAAGAAAATCTTACGTGAAACGTCCGTGGATTATTTTTGAAAATACCTCTACAAACACGCTAAAATTGAAGATGTTATATATATACATCAAATTTTCTATCCAATTCTCTCACGGGGAATTTGGTTGTCTATTAGTTCGTAACTAAATGCAATAACCCAAAAATGCAACGAGTTTCCTAAATGAAATTCGGTATGTCACATTTACACCAAAATCGGCAAAAAATCGGTTAATCAGTCGAAAGGAAAATATTCGTAATGCATGCTCGATTTTCTTATCCCTACGATTATGCTAAACAGGAAACGCGCCGTAGCAAGTAAGTATACGAGAAAGTCGAGATAGAACTCTCCCGCTGGTAATAATACCCGTTTTATGATCCTGGTTTTTTTCATTGATTTCCACAATATTTATGAAAAATTCATTTTTAATTAAAACCTCAGGAACACTTAATCATATTTAACATTTTTGCTGAACGCAATGCCAATGCCTATGTGATTAGACGCACATCAGACAAGCAAACTTTATTAAAAAATATTTTTCAGATTCAGGGATATCTAAAACGTCAAAATTGATAAAGAAAAATTGATAATTGAAATAGAATAATGAAGATAGATGTCTTTATTTTCTCATTGTATATTTCACATTTAGGAAAACAAAATACGTAATCTGTTGCTATTTAAATAAAGTTCTTATATGTGCATCATATGTAAAATTTTTAACAAGGTGTTTTTTCGTTCGGAATACTTTACCCTCAAACTTTAGTTCCCTATTTTAATGAACAAATGATGGAAAATATACTATTATCATATCTTTTTACTACTTAAAAATTATTCTTTTCATTTTCATTTTCCCCTTGTTTACTATCAATGTGGAAGAATTAGGACTTTCTTTAAGATAATTCTGTAAATCAGCTTAAAAGATTTTTTTCATTTTTTTAAAAAAGAAAATGGCAGTTAATGATCCCCTTTTCAGCTTTCCCTTGAAATCTTAAAATACTTGAAAACTTTAAAACAAAAATCAGTTTTTTGAGCGTCATCATTTTTTTGCTCTGTTGTAATCCACATTTCTTTTTCTTTAAGAGGATTACGTTTTGTTTTCAAAATTCAAAAACTCTTAAAAAATTCTTGAAACTCTTTAGAAAATCAAACTCTTTATATGATAAGAAAAACAAATTTTATTTTACTAAATAAAAAGATAAATTTTTATCGATAATTTCTTTCAATTTAGATTTGAAACTGCATTAATAATTTAGTAGTTAATGACGAAAACAAGCTAAATCCAATAAAATTAAAAAATATTTTAGTGTCTAACCGGTCCAAACGATTATTTAAAAAAATATTTCTTAAAAAATCAATTCTTCGTTTCGCTTTATTTTAATTTATTATTTGAATGTTTTTTTTTATCATACCATAGCGAAAATGACTCCAATGATATAACTGCAATAGTTTTATTTCTAAATAACGAAAATAAAACTTTCATTTGAAATATTTTTTTGCATTCAAAATTTGTTATCTTTTTATTTTTTTCCCTTCAATTAATAGAAATAATTTTTTTTCATTTCCCAATGTGTATAATATGCATTTTTTTGTTTCTATATGAAAAATGCCCAGTCAATAATTTAAGAGTGCACTTTTGCAACAAAATAAATTCGTTATTATATATCCATAAAATACTTCATAATAAATGACTTATAAGAACTGGGTATGTATTTTGAATATATGTAACGAGATGGAAATTAATTGAACTGATTATAATATTGTTTATGGCAACGAAAATCAAATGAAATTATATCTAACCTTTCGCCAGCGAGAGGTACAGATTGCTTTGCAATTAGATGCGTACGGACTAGTTCAACTATTGTAGGGGAGAGTGTTGTTCCTTTGAACGATTGTATCTTTGACCAGCTCAGTCTGCGTTGGAAACTGGTAACAAAATTTAGAAGTTTGTGCGTTTAGTAGTTCAAAGACCATCCATCAATCGCTTTGTTTAGCTTGTTGCTGTTTGAAATGAATGCCTACAATGCTGAATAAAAGTATTTATCTGATTTCACCACTAAAAAGTAAGCATTACAAACATTACTTTCTGACTTATAAAATTTTTTGGTACTATTAAGGAATGATATCAGACTAATAACTTTATTCTGTGCAAACTCTGATTTTTCTATTCCTAACCAAAATCGAGTTATAGTGGTTTAAATTTGAGACTATACCATGTTGTACCTTTGACCACCTTGGTGTGTTGTTCTTTTGACCAGACCTGATGCACAAAACTTCTTATTTGTTCCCTTTACTGAGAACATTTTTACTGATGACGAGTTTCTGCCTTCATCTCTAACAGACAGGTCGAAGATTCAGCCAGATCTCGTGAATGATTATCCACTGAAAGTTCATCAACACAGACTCTAACCGTCCTGTCAATCTAAATTTACCATCGACCTCTTCAGTCACATCCCCTGAAAATGGGACCCTTCATTAAGGATCAGCAAAGAATAGATGACTAAAAGGTAAATCATAGATTATCACATACAGCCCTGAAAAAAACGAGCCTTACAAGCTTTGAAATCAAACGATGACATAAAAGCTAAAAAACATGGAAAGGAACTCAAAAGAAGTTCTGCTGCTATAACAAAAAGGCTAAGTAAAAGCTTTCGGAAATAGATGAATTCTGGAAATATGATAGATTTTTAAAAGTGCAAAGTTGGGTAAAGATGTTCATTAAATAGTAGAATAATGAATATATTTTAAAAGGAATGAACCTTTTAAAAACCATGGAATCGTGTGAACAACTTGTTAATACGTATAAAAACTTGAGTTTTAATAAAAAATTATTATCTTATTGCTTTATGTGATTAAATGTTATTTTCTCATTTATGTTTGTTCTCATAAGTCCGGGTCAATGTCAAAATATAACGTTGCACCATTAACCTGGTTTTCAAAAAATAATTAAAAACATTAAAATTGATAATTCTAGTCTTTTAAAATATGTAACTAATACAGAAAAAAAATAGAGTCAAGCTCAACACTCGCAATAGAACAATTAGCTTACAAATGAAGCCAATAAAAAATTAATACCGAAAATCGATCAAAGGAACAACACTCTCCACTATCTATTAATAATTTTAGCTTAACAGCTATCATGGTGATAATTTGTATGATCTGTAACTACCATACAGATTATTTTACTAATCTGTATATTATATCACCTCATGCGTGGTAGCATTTTGACAGAACTGATTTTGATTTGCCAGTTTTGAATACAGAGTTTATATAAGTTTTAAAAATGCATTTTAATGTTACGTTTAAATCAATAAGCTGAGAATTATATATAAAAAGAAAGACTACGAGAAAATGCACATGTCCATTCTTAGAGCAAACAGATAAAACTTTTAAAAACCGGTAAACAATCATTTATAATCATTACCAAACTTATCAGAAGAAACACTCAGGAAAGTTACAGAACCTCACAGGAAAGTTTCTTCATTCTTCACCGAAATACATAAAAATTTTCTTTATTAAATGAAGCACTTATTAAAATACCATAAAGAAAAGAATTGAAAAGTAACCTCAAGAAGGATCATAGATTCTTTTAACAGGAAATACCTTTATAACAGAACTCCATCGTCCGCAAATTTGCAATCTGAGATCTCGAAGCATTGTTCCAAATCTTTCAGGCGAAAGATATTCTTCGAGTTAAAATCTTTCTTCACGAAAAACTTTTAAAAGAAAAGTAACCCGCAGTGAATTTTAATAATGCTTCACTTAACGATAATGGCTCAAAAATTAAGCAGATCAATTAGCCGAAATGTGTTGAGATAAAAACAGACTCTTAAAACGCCGATAAGTAACAATTAATGATAAAAGAAACCTTAAGAGTGTAGCGAATGATATAATGATTTTGAAGAACATTAAGGCATTATTTAATTTTAGCTTACTTAACATTCTAACGCTGTCCACTCGAATAATCTGCAGGAATTTGTGACAACATTAAATATTTTTGAAGATCAGATATTAAGTCTTGTTAGGGAATTATTAAGATTAATGCATCACAAATGTGTATATTAAAGTTTTGGTAATTTAATGTATAAGGATTGTGGAAAATAAACAGACTAATGAGGCTGGAACTCCTTAGAATATAAATTATATTAGCTGAATGAAAATGAATAATAATACATTTTGCATTTACTGTCTTAATAGGAGTTTGCTTAATTATTTACTAAACTATGCATTTAACAAAACGAAAAAATGTAAAATACAGGATGTCTCAAAATATGCATGTAATAATTGAATAACTATTGCATTAGACTCTCTCTAATCCGACACATATGGAACCGGACACCTTTCGGATTATAGAGAGTATTCGGACTATAGAGGGTCAATAGAAAACTCATGTACTGAAAGGGGGAAGGTTCCAAGTTTTAACAGGAAAGAATGTCTCATCACCAAATAGCATATTCCAACAGGTGCGTTGGATTAGTAGGAGTGTCGGAGTAACGAGTGTCGGATTAGAGAGAGTCTACTGCACTTAAAATTTAAAAACATGTATCTAAGTTTCAAAGTTCAAATTAATAAATATAATTGCAGAATCTTGTCACCCAATTCTAAAAAAATATTTTAATAATTCGGAACAAATAATATACTAATTTTCACCTTTTATAGCTACTGTTTCTTACATTAAAACGATACATTTTCAATAACAAAGAATGTTGGAGCAAATCTTCGCTTAACAAGCAACAGCACCTATCTCAATTTTTTGAAATTTCAAAGAGGAAGTTTCAAATGAATTTTTCGGAACCAATAATGAGTATTTCTGAATTTTTTAACATCTGCTATGAACATTAGATCACATGTTCCAACCAGTCGTGAAAAAAATAGAAATATTCGTTATTGGTTGCGAAAAATTCATTTGAATCTTCCTCTTTGAAATTTCAAAAAATTGAGATAGGTGGTGTTGCTTGTTAAGCGACGAAATACAACACCATTTCCTATACATGATATTTAGACCATGGTTGATCAATATGTAAAAAAAAGAGAAGTTAACATTTCTGGACAAAAGTGGCTTTGCAGGCTAATTTTGGCAAATAAAATTGGCGCAAAAACTTTAAAAAAAGATAATTTTATCTTATTGACTAAAATTTAACTGACACTTTAACAAAGAAATATTTTTTAGCAGTTACATTTGTTTTTTTTTACATTTGCAATTTGTCTTTTGCAAAAAAGGTTACTGAGGGTGGATTATGAAAATGTTTATTAACTGAAGCGAATGTCCGCTGTGGGTCATTTAAAACGACTAGAGTATTCTGGCAATGTGGATAATTCAGCCAATTTAAATGATCATATAACATTACACGTCAGAGAAATTTAAAAGTGCGGCGATAATGTTATTTTGAGAATGAACGTGATACAACATGCGCAAGAAACAGTGGCGAATCCAGGATTTGGGTCTGGGGGAGGGCTGAGGTCATAAAAATTTGTATCGACGTGACAAATGTCAAGCCTTATGGCTTATGTAAACCAAACCACTTTACAGACTTCACTCACCTGACAATAAAAATCATATAAAGAACACTACAATACTTTCGATAATTTAATATAAATTGCAATTAAATAACTAGCCAAAAAATGTTTTCAACCGCTTCAAAGTACAAGCACGAGTGGAATGATTACAAAAGTGGGAAAATTTCGAATCTGTCAAGCTAGGAAGAAATGCTATCACGTTTTTTTTCTTATTCTTTTTTTTAGAAAAAAGAGATTGAGAACACAGGCAGTTCTAGTGACTTTAAATAAAATCAAGAATTCTGGTTTAGCTCTGGGGGGGATGCAGCCCCATAGCACACCCTGGATTCGCCACTGGCAAGAAATATTGAACACATTTTATAAACTAAATTATAAAATAAAAGAAGCAAAGATGTATAAAGTAAGTTCTCAATCGTAAAGCCAACAATTAAATTGCAAATATGTAAAAAGTCAGTTAAATGGAAAATATGAAACGTAACTACTAATAAACAATTATTTGTTAAAATTTCCATTAAATTTTAATCAATCACATGAAATGTTCCCCTATTTAGTTTTCATGCTTATTTTATGGCCAAAACTCAGCCTTCAGGGCCCCCTTTCCTCCGGTGCTAAAAACATATCCTTTAACTTTATAAATTGATTCCCCATGATCTAAATAGTATTATACGATTGCGTTTGCACCAGTACATTCTTTATAATTGAACTCTAAACACCTATACTTTAATTATGCCACACTGTATATGAATTCATATTTATTTTTGTTACTTTTTAAGTATAAGTTTATATTTTATCTGAAGGCTGTGAAGTTGCATGGTTACCTTTTTCCTGTGGATAACTGTAATTCCTACCATATTAGTTTTATTTTTCATAAGCTTCATCTGTATTTCATCTCAAGAACCTTGTATTACGAAACTAACTGACATGTACAAGAATGAAAAAAAAAGTAGACAGATGTTTGTGAGAAAACAATTTCTCCAACTTGCCTTGGCTAGACCATCCATTATCTATAAACCAATATACAGCATGTAATGCACCAAAATTGGGTAAACGATGAAAAAAGAGCAAGTCAAAAGGAAAAGGAAAATATGGTTTTTGTTTGCAGAACGTAATGACATAACACAGAACATAATTGACAATTGACTTCAAACGATAAGTGATAAAGTACATTTCAAGCAAAGAACGTATGAAAGAAAAGAAAAACAAATCGTAATAATCTTAGATAGTAAAGAGAGTATATTCGTCTGACTTTTCCATTTCAGCTCTTCGAAAAATAAAAGATATTTCAAATATTTTGGAATCTATTCCATCGTACCTTACAAAGTAGCGACGTTAATTTTCTATAATGTAAAGCATTGTTATCAATGTGTGCAGGCCTTCAGATGCATTTAGTCTAATTTTCGTATTTCCAACTTAACGGAATACGAAAGGAAAAGTTGACACTTCGCTTGATTCGCCAAAAAATTCAATTTCTGGTCTATTTTTCTTCAATCAATAATTAACAAATAATATCTCGTCTTAAGCCCACCTGTGGCCGAGTGGAATAAGAAATGAAAGCTTGAGTCGTTGAGGTTGAGTTGAGGTTATGGATTCTATTCTCTTTATCGTGAGCTCTCGATTCATGGACATGGATTGATATTTCAGACCAAGTGAGATTGCCACCACCACTATTCGTAGATACTACCCCCACAACTCTAGCTTTCTTCGTTCGAACGCAATTTTATTATATAAAGATACATGTATGTACTTTCTATAGCGGGATTCTAATAGTTTCCTTTCTGTTATTTAACACGTTCGTGAATGTGAATGCTGCAACATTCATTTTCATTGTGATGCAAAATGACAGGAATGTTATAGCATTCAAATTTATAACCCAAATCTTCATACAACGATGACAATACAGCCTTAATTTTAAGAAATTATTAAGCATTTCAAAGTAATGGCTAACTGGTTCATTGAGTTTTTTTTGTGTGTGTGCTTAAAAAATTCTTTTAGAAGACACAATGGGTAAGTTAAACGTGTAACATTTGCATAACATTTGTATCCAGGAAACTTAACCCTGGAAGGGCCGGATTACCAAATAGGCAATGTAGACAACTGCCTGTGGGCCCCGAGATTTAAAAAAATTATTTCCAGGAATTTCATTTGATTTATAAGAGCTGTGTACTCGGACTTATTGAAATTAAATTGAAGTGTGGTTTAAATCTCAGAACGTTATTCTTGGGATATTTTTCATGTTTTGAAATTCGTTAGCAGATTTTGTATTAGAAATTGTGTTATAAAGGTTTTGTAATTTTTAACCATTTTATTTAAAATTAGTTTTAAATTTTATATTTTTATACTCAAGATACTAAAGCTAATTTTTTTGAAGATGACGTGCAAAGAAAAGAAGTTTTGTTATTTCAGTTTGACGTAATATTTCTTAATGAAAAACTACCTATATGGAGATTAAATTGAAATTAATTAAAAATTATCTGATTTTCGAAGTTGGGGTAGCGGGCCCCGAAACTTACATTGCCTATAGGCCCTACAAGGTTTAATCCGGCCCTGAACGTTGGAGAGGTCACAGGTGTCTGACAGATGCCACGCACATTGCGTTTCGTTGCTGAGCGTAGTTGAAAAAAGTTTGTTTTCGGGGGGCTGTCTACCGCTGCTCCTACTCCTCCAAAAGGGTCGCCTTCCTTTCACGGTTTTCCAATCATGATCTAGGAAGTGATGTGCATGTTTTAGTCAATGTTGTAGTCTCCGAGACACCACGAAACACAACTTTTTCTCAAAAAGTAAATAGATGGAATTACATAGTTTTTAATTCTACGATTAAACTTTCAGAGGTGAGACCTCTACAAGGTTACCAAATCGCTTGTCTAGTTTTGCAGTTCACTAAAATGTTTATTGTCCGCGATCTTGTTAATATGGTACGAACCTTTGAGTAATTTTTGCAAAAGATTTAAACTGCACCGAGCCGTTTGTGAACTTTTTCCGTACTAAATGTTAGATGTTTTCGTTCTATTCTTCTACCACTTTTGTATACCTTGTGCTTTGTTTGTCTGCAAATAAATATGCTGTTTTTGAGCTTTAATCTACTTACCTTTGAGAATTGAATGCCTTTCTCTCGCTTCAATTTTGTTTGAATACTAAAATCCTTGTTTTATGACTTGCAGCTATTCTTACTTCCTTTCTTGTTTTCTGAAAGTAATGTTTTCGGAAGTAACTGGAGGAAAGGGGAGAGGATTTTACAGGCCAAAGCCATTGGTTTCTGGATAAGGAATAAACGGATGCCGTAAAAAGGAAATGAAAATAAGTGGAGTGTGTCGCAGGGGCAATAAAAGACACTTTCAGGCTCCAAAAACTTATTTCTTAAAATGGGGTGAATCTTGATGAGGTGAATAAGAAGAAATTGAAAATGCTTTGAGACATTCTTACGTTGATTCAAGATTCAATGCAAATCCACTCTTTATAAAAAATTTGCAACTATGATTTATTGTTAAATGTAACGGCTTATGCATATTTGAAAAAAAAACATTAAAACATCGTTTATATTAAATGCTTATTATTATTAACCCCTTGAGATCTATGAATTTATTTAACTTTCTAATTAGATGATGCATCCTATTTGGAGCAATTGTTATATCAATCCATTTAACAGATTATATGCCAACTCTTATTTTATGTTTTCCTCCAAAAAACATTAATATGACAACATGAATGAAATACGAAAGGTAATTATGCTTTGAATTTTTAATAAGAATCAATCAATCGATTTTTTGAATTAGAATTAATTAATTAAAATTTAATTACAATTAATATTTAATTTGATAGAAATAGTTTTTTATTAGAATTAATTAATTAAAATTTAATTACAATTAATATTTAATTTGATAGAAATAGTTTTT
>BGPR01000131.1:188818-204828 GCA_013235015.1 Araneus ventricosus
TCAATAAAGGAGTTTATATTTAAGTTCTGAAAATATTAAATAATGTGTATTGACATCGAGAATACACAAGTGTACAAAATTTCAAAACTAACTCCAGTTTATCAGGAGGTGAGTGAGAAATCAATTACAGAGTTCCATCTTTATAAAAATGAATCAAGTAAATTAAAATAAAAGTGCATCAAAAGTGAAGCATTTAGAACCACTCTTGTAGAAGTAACGAAATAAATTTTTCGGGAATAACTGTTTAGAAATTATAAGAATGTTTTTCATTTGATTATGCAAAAATGTTATAAAATACGCAACTTCAGCTAACGCATTGGAAAAATCAACAGTCATCTCCATGGATGGGTCTCAATTTTTATATCGCTTTCAACTTCCACCATTAAGTAACTACCGATGCAGAGAATTGTGGGAGTTTTTTCCTCGCTTGAAAACCTTAAACTAAGTTTATGCTGAAAGGTTTCATTTCTTTCCAAAAAGAGCTGTGTACTCTGTTTTGAGATTACTGAACTTTAAAGAGAAAACTATGAGGTTGGAATTTACGATTCCAATGTTTAAAAGAAAATCATTGGGCGTGTAATTGGAATTTTTCGATCCAATTGTTTTGGGTTTCGAATAGCATATAAGGATATGAAAAGTAAGTTAGAAGAAAGTCATCTTGGAACTTCTTTTAAGCCTTTCAAAAGATAAAAGGAGATATCATCTTTCTAGTCTCTTAAAAATATTTCCAAAGAATACATTTTGGAATTTAAAGAGAGAAAGAAAGATACTGTTCAATTTAGCACATAAACGTTTGGAAGGAAATATAGCTTATAAGATATGAATCTTGCATTTAACACAGAATGGTCTTTACTTTAATGAACTTTAAAAAAAGTTAGGGTCTGCTCAATTTAGCACATATAAGTTTGAAAGGTAATAGGGCGTAGTATATGATAAGAACCTTGTATTTAGCACAGAATGGTTAAATCTAGCTTTTAGGTAGAACCAAAGAAGGGTTTCTTATTTAGAAGCTAGATTTTTTCTTTCATTAAATATACCGTAAATATTATCGTATTCATTAAATATACCGGTTACTTTGCATCGATTTTCATGACTTCGGACAGAATTTCGAGATTAGATACATGTATTTCTCTAAAAGAAAGGCTTTTCTAATTTTTTCCTCATTAAGGGAATTTTAGAGAAACGTTTTGCAGCAAAATTTGGATCATACGACGATTTAATAATTAATTATGATTTTTCGAAATTTTTTTTTGCCAGTTTACCTAATAGGTAGGGATACTTTGCACTGGCTAATTTTTTTTAGTATATTACAAAAACAAATTCTCTGTATGCCATTCTAGATATATTTATTGGAAGTCTGGGTGGAAATATACAAGAAAAACAATTTTCATAAATGCCTGATCATAAATAAGAATTTTACGTCATTGCATTCGGTCAAATCAGGATGGCGTTTTAAAAATCGTTTTATATAATTATTGACTGGTGTGTTATTAATATATTTATCTATTACCGCAAAGCCTTAATAAGATAAACGTGTATTGTCGTTATAAGATCTATACTATTGACAGGAAAACCGAAGTCACTGAATTGTACTACACGTGCTACGGTCTTTTCTTCTCATTAGAGAAAACCAGGGAATTTTCTTGTTTAGTTATATGAATTAGCTTTCTTTTGTAACAAACTTTTCATTTGGGGTACCAAAAAGAGCTTCTGCTTCTTTAAAAATACCCTAAACATGTGAAATAGTGTTAAGTCAGACTTCTAAGGTCTCTGAAGAGAACTACATATACTTACAAGTCCCTAAATTCCTTTTATATACCCTGGGCATATCTGAAGCTTAAGAAAACATTGTTCTTATTTATTATTATTTAATACAAACATAAATTAAAGAACAATTTGAGTTGATGTTTAACACAAATTTCCATGGTGCAAAGGATCCCTCCTTTTCGGTGAAAAGTTACCCCAGGACAGAAAAAAATTAATTACAACTCAACTAACAAATATAATTGGCATTCAAAGCAACAAGTTGAAAGCTAGGCTTATTATATTTCACATTTAAATTCACTTGCTTTCAGAAATGTCATACTTTCCTCACCAGAGACAGAATTTGCAGCACTAAAATTTTTGCTGAAAAATTGGCTCATTGTCTTTTCATTCTGGAACTTCTTGAATGGTTGTTATATATACTTAAGGAATGAATACACTAGTCAGTGTTCCCAAGAAGCCACAAAAAATCTCAATCCCGTACCTCTAATCAGTTGATCTCTATTTCACATTTCACACAAATTTTGCACTGGTGCAAAGTTACCCCATTTTTCTGTAGATAATGTTTCAATCTTTTATTTTTAAAGCTAATTTTTTATTTATGAAAACAACTAGAAAAATTTATTTAAAATCTGGACAAATAATATCGTTTTGATATCAGGGGTACTTTATGATGTCTCAGTGAATTTTTAGTACTCCTTTCTGGTTAGTAGTATTTTTAACATGATAATCTTTTCAGGTTGACATACTTCCCGTAAATTGCATGATGCGAAAATCATCAAAAACACTCTACGGGGCAAACCTATGGTCCTAGAGCTACCAAATTTGGTATGCAGTCACTTCTTGAATAAAAGGTGCAAGAAAGGGTAAGAAGAAAGAGTATTTTTAGATTAAAAAGGGTATTTTAAAAAATTTAATAAGTTTTTTAATTAATTAAAAATAATTGTTATTTTAACCCTTTTCCTCAATAACTTCGGAGCATATTATTGTACAAATACCAGTTAGTTAATATTTTTATCATTATAACGTTTTGAGGCTGAGCTAGTTTTCGTAAATTGCATAATGTGAAAATAATTCAAAAAATCTATGGGGCAAACTTTTGGACCTAGAGCTATCAAATTTGGCATGTAGTCACTTCTTGGATAAAAGGCGATATTAAGAAAGGGTATTATCAGAAATTTTAATCAGATTTTTAATTAATTAAAAATTAATTGTTATTTTAACATTTTCCCTCAATAAATTCGGAGCATATTATTGCACAAATATCATTTTTATACAACTTTAAAATTAAAGAAAGTAGCTTTTCAGTCATGTCAATTAATTTTCCTTACTTATAATAAATTTTTTGAAATTAATTTTAGACACAATATGTACCAATGCTTTTTATTGCTATATTGAAATTCAAATCAATTTTATTGTTTCATCAAATCTGTCCCTCGCTTAGTTTTTCCATTATTAACATTATGGAAAAACAAAGTTGCTTTCTTTGGGCATCAATTTCAAAGACGAATTTTCAGTTTCGTCTCAATTAACATGAAAATATTTTTACGCTGGCATTCAATCAATGAGTTGTTTGATGTAAAAATTGTTATGCATCAAATGTAAAGCCAATTCTGATTCATGAAATCAAGCCAGAAGAAGACAAGACAGACTGATCAATCCTTTAACATTATCATGCTACGATATTTTGGACAAGAGGTTTGAATCTCCTTTAATTTCTTTCAAAACTTCATCATACAATTAGGCCTTTCAGAAAGTTAAGTGATTTTTAATAGCAGAAAATATGATAAAATCTCTTTTTCACAAAAATGATGTGGCAGTTACAGTGTTCAGAAATCTATTTGAAACGAAAGGGCTAGTTTTTAAACCGCGACTTCAGGCCAAAGTCTTCGCTTTTGGTATATTAAAGTAGTAGACAAAATGCATTTGAAAATTGTTTCCGAAGCCAAGATTTTTCTCTCATAAATACAGCATAATGAATTCTCCCTTTTTTGATTAAAATGTCTTTTTGTCTGTTTGTTTGTTTTAAGCGATTAGTTATAAGATAAATAAGGATGCAATATGAAAATTATTAGTTCTTAATTTAATTTAACAAATCGTCAAAAAGAAGGCTAAAAAAAAGCAGTTATGGCAGACATTTTTTAAAAAGTGTATACAAGTTAAAACTCATTTTAAATAAATATCCGTAGCTACAGAAAATGAAACAAGGAATTTGACTTTTTAAAAAAGTATCCTCAATTGGAAAAAAAATTCAATGCTCATTGTCTTCAGTGGTGAAAGAGTGAAGAGTTTTGATGTAAAAGCTTTACATTGGAAGTGAAATATATATGCCAGAATTTTGCATGGCTGTATGAAACAATACAGGAACATCATATCATTTTCATATTTATGAGTCCTTCAATATTATGACTCAATAGAAATTGGCGAAGGGAGACTTAAAGATCTTAAAAAGGATAAGTGGCAGAGATAAGTTAGAAATCAACATTTATATAATAGTTAAGGTAGACAAAATTGTAATTTGTCTACCTTCATCTAAATAACGAAGAGTGTTTCTATGAACGTTAAAAGACATATATTAGACATATATAAGAGACTTAATTAAATTATTTATTTTTAGTTTCCTATTTTGAAATTTACAGCAGATAAATAATATCTTGAAGGAATAGATAACAATTATTAACATTTTTTAAAGTGATGATATTTAACTTTGCAACTGCTTACTTGTTTTTTTCCCGGAATTTAAAAAATTACCTGTGTACACAACGAAGCTTCAAAGCGCCATTTGGTAACATAAATAAACATTTCTCGGTAAATTTTATAGAAAACAGGAATCATTTATCTGATTCCTTCCAATTAACTTTTTTGGTCTGATAGTTAACTTCATATTACTTCAGATTCATCCTTATCCTCTTCATTCTCCTACTTCTTTTTCTTATTTCTTGCACATGTTCGGTTTCGTCGTAGTTATCAATAGAGATAATGAATTGGAGCAAAATTGTCTATATCACCGGTTCCGAACCTTTTCGGTTGTATGGACCATCTGTTGTGTAAAAATTATTTTGAGGCTTACTAACTAAATATACTAATAAAAAAAATATATATATATATTGTTTGCTCGCTTTTTGATTCTTTATGCACACCCACAACGTTGGACTTACGGCTACCAAATTTAACACAGTTATAGATTAGCGTAAGAGGGAAGCTAAAACCGTAAAAATTATTTTAGAATTAGAATTAGATTTTTATTTATTTAATTAACTAAGAAAAATTAAGCTATTTTTAGAAATTTTTCGCCAATAACTTCTGTAATACTTATCGTGCGAAAAGTATTTTTACATCACCTTAAACAGCAAGCAATTATCTTTTTATTGATACCAATTTAATTGTTGTATAATTTTTTCTATAACTATAATTAACGTTTCAAAATTCATTTTGAACGCAATTTGTAACAATGTTTTCTGTTATAAAATAAAATTTATTGTTTTATCCAATCCTTTATTTACGTGTTTTTACCGCTTTTAAAGTTATGATAAGAAAATATTGCTTTCTTTAGTCATCGACTTCAATGTAGATTTCTTACTTCTGCTGTTATTTCACAGCATGCAATTAACTTCTGTTTTTATTTTGTAGCTTTTAATATGCTCTCAAATATACAGTGGCGTTAGTTTAGTAACTAAGCGATGTTTCGTTTAATTTTCACAAATTTTTGAATAATCCTAATCAGCGGCGTAGCGACCGGCGGGTAAGGGGAGTATAAATGCCGCAGATGCCAGTTTTAGGGGTGCCATGGAGACAAAACATTCCTGCATTTATGCCAGTTTTTAACGCAGATTATGATTAGGGAGCGTAAAAATAATACCAGGCTTCGAGGGCCATTTGCCTTGCTAAGTAAATGACGACTGGGGTAAAAAAAATCATATTCCCTGGGCGACACTTACCCACGCTGGGACACTGACCATGCTGACAAAACGTTAATATGTTTGTGTCACTTTTTAAAGTCAAATACAACAAGGAGTCGAAAAATACCATGTCCAGAGCGCCGTTTACTCAAGTTAAGCCTCTTATGATGAAGGGGGAGGGAAGAAAAAAAAATCACAGTATGGCCCAAGCATAACTTAACTTCGCTACGCCACTGTCAGTATGTAGTAGGTAGTCAGCAGTTCTGTAGAGACAAAAAAAACCCGTTGTGTATAAAGAAGTACTATAGTCAATTCCCCTAACTGAGGTTTAAAGTATTATTTTTGTCCGAGAATTCTTCTTCAGCGAAATTCTTTCGAGTGAGAATTGTTCTCGAGCGATTTTGACTTTCTTTATCTGATTTATAAAACATTTTATTTAGAAGTTTCGCAGTAACCAAGTTATACAGCGTAAGTATATTTGTTCAACGTAAAGCTTTATTAGTTATTGAACTATATATTGTTTAAAATAAATGTTCTTTTTAGAATTTTATCGCATTTTCATTCAAGGCACACTGTTATAAGGTGATAAAAAGGCTATATTTTAAAGTTTTAATTCAACAAGAAAGGATTCAAAGAAGATTTACGTTTGTTGGAGAAAGCTAGTGACAATATTTGTAGGGAAAAAAAACCCAGATATTTTTTCTTTGTTCTAATAGATTTGATCTGAATTAATCGCATATTTTAGACAATTGATTTCTTATAGGTTTGGCACATACACTAAATTTTAGGAGTACATTACCTCATATTTGTTTCAATAAAATACTCTGATAATGTAACAACAGTAGGATAACTAATATTTGCTCTAGAATACTTGGTAAAAGAAAACTTTTATCATTAACAATTCTTTCCATTAAGCTCAATCAAAACAGAATTATTATTATTCACCAACCGTCCCACGCGCAGTAAATAGTTGCAACCCTCGGCCATAATTACTTTTCAGACACTTCGAATTTATTGGCAAACTGGATCCGCAAGCCTTGCCTACTTCTGGATTAGATGAGATCCCATAACTTTCCTTGACTTACTGCAAACCTACAGAATGGATGCGCTAGCTGCTGAGTGTTTGATGTACTTGCGAATCCATTTCTTCTCTGATCTGAGCTACGAATGTCGGTCACGCGACAGCCATTAACCGGAATTAATGACAACTGCCGAACTGTCTCAGAGAACCGTTTTCCGAAAGAATTCTTTACAGGCAGGAATTTCATTAACTTCCATACCGGACGAAGAGGAAGATGTAATAAATCTTTTCCTCGTCTGCCGTATGAAATGGGCATCAGTGTCGGATATCACTGGAAAATAGTTTGTTTGTATGTTCTGTTGAGAATTTCCCTACACGTTGTAAAAGAGAATTGGAATTTATACACGAATATTTCGGTTGGGAGCACCTGGCAGTTATTTTTAACATCGTGCGAGGATCGAATCATGGGTTAAAAGAGTAACATGGTTTATCTGAATTTTGAGCTTATTATATGTCATAATAAAAAAGAGATATAAGTAGTATTTGCCCTTTTGGATGACTGATCCTGACGTGATAACTCAGAAATTCAGTCAGAGTATAGTCATGTGGATTGGTAGAGTAAAATTTGTTACACGACAAAAATTAAGAGATATGAGATTTGCTTTTTTAGAATATAATATAAAAAATAAAGATTAAAATACATTTTTAAATTTTCATTTGAATTCGCTAAAAGAACAATCAAATTTTTTCTCTACCATTTTGAGAAAATTAAAACTTTTTACACATTATAAATAAATAAAATATAACAAATTTAGTTATTCTTAATTATGCTAATAGAATTTATATTTAAGTCATAGAGTATTATATGAGTAAGGAGAGCTCCACCAATACGATATCAGTTAGAAAATAGTTACAGTTGTGTGCAAGTTAGTATTTGCTTATGGTGCGCTTTTGAGAATAGAGTAAAATTTTCACTGCTGAAAAAATGTATAATCAACTGATTTGATCGTAATAAATCAAAAGTTTATGAAAATAAAATATCATTAACTGTTTTTTCATTTTCATTTAAAAAGACAGCAATATTTTCAGTTCACAAATAATGTTCTTAATAGTTTGATAAAGAAAAACTTAATTCTTCCCTATAAGTACTGTCAAAGTAGCTTTGTTATTATCATCTTGAGACCCAGCGCCCATTTTAATGGACATTTATGTTATATTTACAAAAAATTCCATTAAAATGGATGCGGATTTGCATTCCATTCAAAGCCCTTAAACCCCTTTGGATAGTCCCATGGTGCCATCTATTAATTATATATATTTAGTTATATTAATTAATTAATTATATTAATTAAATAATTTTATTGATAAATATGTTATTAATAAGTTAATTATATGTAGTGTTATATGATCCTATGACGAGTATTAATCTCGATTTTTGTGAATTTGGTCAAAAATTATACTTTTGTGTCTCAAGAGGTTATTCAACATCCGCATAGCAAATGTACGCTAAATATTTCGTCTGTAATTACTTTTTAGGTGCAAACTTTTTGCAAAACTTGAGCAACGAGCTTTGCTTTGAGATTAGATGAAATTTAATCACTTTCCTCGCCTGTTACAAAGGTCCGGAATGGACTCAGTGGCTGCTGAGAGTTAGATTTGCTACTAAAATGTTGCTGCGTATAGGTTTCTCCTCGTCTATGAACTACGAATGACGGTCACGCGACAGCCATTAACCGGAATTAATGGCAGTCATCGAGTTGTCTCAGATAGGAATTATTCTCTGAGAGAACTGCACTTTTCTTGCTGCTATTTCACAACATCTCATTAAAAAACACTCCCTTCACTTGGCAGTTCTGTAAACTCTGTTCGTTAAAACATCTAATCTTTTGCTTCTAGTCGACATATTAGAACAATCGTATAGAAAAACACAGTGGAAGCTAACTTACAAAAGCACAAAAACATACACGGGCAATTAAGGAAGATTTACAAAAGCATTCACTGTCACAACGGTCAAATCGGCTGGAGTCTCCAGCAATACTAGAGTAGTCTCGTATTTGTCTGATCTTAACGCCCTACAAATAAAGAAACAAAGCCCGGCCTATTGATACTGAAATATTCAAAGTAAAGTTTTCGTTTTGTGATTTTCATCAATTCGTTTAATCATAAACAATTAATTAATCAATTAATGTTGATTAATACGTCGGTTAATACGATATACTGTATAATTTAATGTCTGATAATGAGAGACTAGTGCAGTTATAAAAACACTTTTTTTGCATGAGTTTATTAAGTAAAATTTTCTCTCTGAATGATTAATATAATTCAATATCAAAATTGATAAACCTTATAAAAATTTATACATTTTCACGTGTAAACACATTCACACGAATAAAAAAACAAAAAAATTAGAAATTCTTACGGAGTGTTTCATAGGTAGAATCACTTATCGATTACCAACAGGAGTGCTATTTATTGTGAGAAATCAATCCCAAGAACAGAACTCAAAGAAATACCGAAAAACTCAACTAAAAATTATATTAGTCAATAAAAATGCTGCATTAAGGAATATTTTAATTTTTTAATTTCGATTCCTTCCAAGGCAATGTTATTTTCGATATTAATGTTGAAACGATATCCCGTATGCAGTGTTAAATTGATTAACCTATAATTAGATGTTCATAATATTCGCTGCTTCCAGGTTTATGCATTTCGTATATATCATATGTTAATTCGCTAACCTGACTGATAGATGAAAGCGTACCTCAGGATTAGAAATATGCTTTTAATCGATGGCTTTCAGAATTACTATGAGAGCGTATATATTATTCTTCGATTAGTTAGACTGCTGAAAGTGCTAGTGAATCGCAGAGAACATTCTAGAAATGTCCACAAATTCTGTTTCACAGCCCAGAATGTTTACAAGTAACGTGGTAGGCTAAAATGTCAACTTTTTTTTAAAAATACAATGTCAAATCTTGAGAATATAATTAAAATGAACGCGATATAGATTATAGAGAAAAATATCAGACAATGCATTGTTGTGGTGAAAAAGTAGCAGTCCATTTGATATTCACGATCTCTGCTTTGAGAATATAAAGGAAATGTGATATCCAAAAAATAAAACCTTCTGGCTAGATGCTGTGTTGGCAGTTACATCGGAGTATCGCGGATTCGATGCCCAGTCCCACCAGACATTTGAGCCCGCTCCGAAAATAAAAAACTGAGGGCAATAATATTACAAATATATGATATAGCAAAGATGATGCGAAAAACCTGGCTTAGTTCAGTTGTGAGATTTAATGAGATATGAATTAGGGCGAAAAACGATAGAAAAAACGTCTTAAAGCTTTCGGCGACACTACCGCCATCCGCATAGCAAAAGAAAAGTTGTCAGGACAGTTCAAACAAATTTGAGGTATTTTGAAACGAGGACAATGAGAACATCAAACTATAAACTAACAATTAAACACAATGAAAATGTCTATAAAGTCTAAATATTCGTTTACAGCTGCGAAATAAACAACACCTGTAAACGCTCACTGAGTCTAGCGATAAACAAATCAAAGGTTATGTCACTCAGACTGTTGCCAACCGGAAATGAGCAACTGCCTTCTCTTATTGCTAATCAAAATAAACATTTCCCCTTGATATTACCAACCGAATATGAAAAAATCCTTACATTCACTTTACAATTTTCCGTAATCGACAATTGCAAAATAACTAGAGCTAATAACTCGAAAATAAGCTAGAGCTAATTATTAATTATGTCTGTTATTGTCATTTTCAGTTGCATCAAATCCATTTGAATTGGTGACTTTTATTTATTTTGCAATTTTTTTTAACAGTGGTGTTTCAGGGTATCCAGCGAATAAGACCCTGATTTCAAAATTAAATATCTCAGAAACAAATATCAATAGAAGAATGCGGTAAACGGTATGCTTATAAGCTAAGCTGTAAAAATGTTATACAGAAATTTCGAAAATTTACTTACAAAAACCGTTAACAGATGGCGCTGTAATCGCAACACTATAAATTGCCTATAAATTGTGCTTCCAAGTCCAGAGTCGACCGCTGAATCTAGAAAGGAGGTTAGCGTAAAGGTTGAAATCATGTATTCCATTGAACAACGCGTTTTTCTGGTACTGGAATATCACAGATTAGAACGCAGTCCTACGGCAACAAGGCGCAGTTTTCAAAAGCGATTTAATGTTCCAAAAGGACCCGATGCAAACACCATTCGCAAGCTCTTCGCCAAATTCGAACGGGCAGGCAGCGTGAATGATAATCGGGTGGAAAATGTTGGACCCAGGTAAACTGTAGTCACTTCTGAAAATGTCACCAAAGTTTCTGGGATTGTTAATCAGAACCCAAGCAATACTGTCCGAAGAATTGCATCAGAGACTGGTTTGGAGCTTTCAAATACGCAAAAAATATTGAGAGACAGCCTGAAGATGTTTCTATACAAAATCCAAAGTCATCAGGCCATATCCATAAAAGCTGTGCGACAAAAGTTTGACTTTGCGAACGAGATTCTCACAATGATTGATAATGAAGGATTTGATGTTAGCCGCATCTGGTGAACAGATGAAGCACATTTCCACTTGAATGGATTCCTGAATAAACAAAACTTGAGATCTTGAGGTTCCGAAATTCCTCATTTGTGTGAAGAGAAACCACTGCATTCGCCTAAAGTTACTGCTTGGATTGCGTATGCAGCAGGGGCATTATCGACTCTTTTTTCATGCGAGAATCAATCTCTAGTGAACGTTACATTACAATTTCGGAACAATTTGTCAGCACACAGCTAGCGTTGGAGGATCGACCAAGAATCGAGTGGTTCATACAAGATGGGACTCGACCACATCATATAGAAAAGGTGTTTCGCTTTCTTGGTGAATACTTCGGGAATAGAGTAATTGCGTTGGATTATCCCAAATTTACTGGCACAGAAATGGATTGGCCTACATATTCGCCCTATCTAACTCCTTGTGACTACTTTCTGTGGGGCGCATTGAAAGACACTGTCTACGGGAACCATCGATCTACGCTGGATGAGCCTGAATTGACGATTTGTGTGGCATGCAATTCCATTTCCGTTGAGACATTGAAGGATGTGATGTCAAATTTCATTCTTCGTTTACGCCACCTCATTTTTTCGAACGGTGAACATTTTGAAAACATTGTGTTCCGATTGCAAAGACTGCTTGACTTGACTTTTTTTAGACTGCTTGCAGAGAACTAGTTTTTCGGCGTACAGCGCCATCTGTTAACGGTTTTTGTATCTAAATTTTCGAAATTTCTGTATAACATTTTTACAGCTTACCTAATAAACATACCGTTTACCGCACTCTTCCATTGATATTTTTTTCTGAGATATTTAATTTTGAAATCAGGATCTTATTCGCTGGACACTCTTTACTTGCTGTGACGTAAAATATGTCATAGCTAGCTGACATAGTAATTCGTAATACGTAATTGTTGCCAACTTAATCCATCTTTTTTAATTAAGTATTTTTAATTAAAAATTATAAACTCCCTATATTCCTTCATTACTACCATTTATTTTTGTAAATTTACAAACATACTGTCGAAATATAAAAAATAGTGCAATGTGTGTGTGTGTAGGGCATCGGTTAAATAGAGCATATTTAGCATTATTCTGTAGAATTCCAGCATGTAAATGCATTTTGGAACTCATTATTTCATCAATCTGTCCATATCAATTCCGAGGGCTTTCATTTGGTATGTTGAATGATTCATTACAATTAATCCTCGATCCGATATACATTGTATGAAAATCTCTGCCACTACATAAAGCCTCGAAGGTAATTTCTAAACAGCTTCAAGTTTTCGATCTCATTAAGATTCTTGCTTATGCTTTATGTTCGTTTCAAAGCAGTGATGGAGAGTTCACATTAAATCAGTCACAACTTGGAAGACCATTTCTAGCTTTTGTAGTATGATAATTATGATACAAAAGTGATTTTCCCGAAAGGAAATCAAGGTCCAGAATATTTCAATTGTATTACTAATATATTAATAAATTTAAAGGCGTGCTGATTGTTACTATTTATTAGAAATCTTTTTCTAATTTTGCTTCTAATTCATATAGGTTTTCGATTAAATTTCCCTTAATCAGGAGACCTCCAGTAGAATTTTACTCCGCAAGAAGTTAAAATAATGAGGCAGTATGTTTAGTTTATACAATTAAGTTTGGCAATGTATCAATTATTATTTTCCTCGACATTACTAAACCGGAAGTTATTGATCTATTATAGGAACATTTTTATTTATTAATGGGATTACCTTCAAATATTTCTACTATTTGGATCAGGTTTTTAACCCATTGATTAAACTATTTAATGTATTCAATCTATTTCAAGTTTTTCACTTGATTCCCGTGATAGATCAGTAGAAATGGTGGAAGTAGTTTCGAATTGAGGATGGAAGTTCTGATCCGAATTCTACAAAATTACGAGAAAACAATGGATCTAGAGAGAGAGAAGCAATTACAATAAAATATTTTTATAAGAATAACACGTTTATAGCTTTAAGGATTATTAATAATGTCACCGTTAGTAAAACAGAATCATTATTAATGACGGCTTAATTATTATGTTTCTCCATATTTGCTTCAAATCGGTTTGTTTGAATTGCTTGTTAATAAAACATTCAATCAGAACAAAACTAGTCCTAATACTAAATCGATAGTTAAAATATTTAAGAAGAATTTTATTATTTTCAATTTCTCTTTCCAATGGAATAATTAACAACACTGCAGATATCATTTAGTCAAGTTATGTGGCTAACAGGAGGAATCTTCTTTCATGCTTTTATGCGTAGCGATTTTAATCGGCTGGCTAACATAAAAAATGCAATTTTCTGCGGAAATATTTTTTCTCTTAATTTTAAAATTGATTAGAACTTCAAAAAAAGGATGTCTCCGAAAAGAGAGATTTTTTTCGGCGGGAAAAATTCGTTTAGGTATAACTAGCGAGACAAAATGTTAACTTCAAATTTAATTTTCACCACTTTTTCTGAATAACGATCAGCCAGAAACCATCTGAAATCGTAGAACAATAATTTTAGAATAGGACTTTTTTTTCGCTCCGAAAATTCGAACAGATTGAGAAGAACGACACATTTTTTATCTTTTTCAAAGAAGACGAATTTTTCAAAAAGTAATGTAGATATACATGTGAAACCTTTATTAGATATTTCCTCCAGTACAACACTTGCTTTAGAGGAATTACAAAATTTTCACTCAAATTTGAAAAAAAGATTCAAATGTTTTTCATAATATATGTTTTTTTATGATTTATTCCTGACCTAAAGATCTTAAAGTTCAACGGCTCAAACTTTTCTACTCGATTAATAGCCTTTTATTTAAATGTGAAAAACCTATTTCTAACTTTCCTTCCACCCACTCACCCGACACGATACCCAACTGCGTAGCAGGTTTTGGATGGCCAACCCGAAAACATATAGTAATAAAAATGGTTTTATGTATTTTCACCACATTTTGATACTTTTGATTACAATTTGATTGAACTACATACTAGCATGAACTTTCGCAATCATAACCCAATATTTATATATTTATTTTTTATTCACAATTTATACTTTTTAATATCATTACCTAAATTGTTTTTAATTTTAATACTTAATTTTAGCTATAATTAAATCCAAACTATCATGTGTTTATCAAGAAAACATTGATTAGAAGCTGTGATAAATCTTTTTTGAGAATGAAGACAATGATTATGGAGATAATCTACTTTCACATCAACTTAGTCTATAGATCTTGATTTCTCGGGACATCGTTAACATCAAGTTACATGACTTTATGAATAAAAATCAATGAATATGCCAACTTACCATTATAAAGTTAATAGAAAATTTGCGATAACCTTTATATTTAGTTAAAAGTTGTAAAATGAATTTTATTACGAATAATTTCTGACATGAATAATTTCTGAAAAAAAACTACTTTTAGCCATATGATTAATTAATGTTCCATTAAAAACATTCAAAAAATTGTTCTTTCTCGAGAATACTTCTTCTACAAATTTTTGCGAAGAAAATGAAGTGATTTACTTTTACATTGCTTTCCATTTTAATGAAACTTTTAGATTATATTGCTTTAAACATTTTCTACTGGTTTGAGAAATTTAATGCAATAGAACATTTCATCAAAACTGCTATAAACAAATGCAATTAATTTTTTTAAAACAAGCGCACTCTTACTAGTGTATTAAACAGTACAAATTTCTGTGATTTTAATTATTTTCTACTTTTTCGTCTTGGAATATTTATTTATTTTCTAACTTTTAATCTTGCTTCTCAAACTCGCTAAGAGGTGGCGGCACTGATACAGAAAATAATTTAATTGAATCAATGATCAAATTATAATCAATTTCTGAAAATATTAAAATAGTGTACTGTCACTCCAGAACTCAAATGTATTCAAAATTTCAAAACTCTATCACATCAGGAAGTAAGTGAAAAATAGAATGCAAAATTCCAACTTTTCAAACATCAAGTTATCAAGTTAAATAAGCATTTAAAAATTATATTACATGAAACATAATATTCCGAAAAAGAAAGCTATTCGTCGGCGCTAAGAAAAATAATAAAGAAATTGACAGAAATACAACCCAATATTTTGAAATTCAAAATGCTTACAATGTTATATCAAAAAAAGAATTAAAAGAAAAAATACTTGTGCAAGAATTTGAAAAATGATTTACTGCTGCCATAATTTGAAGCATCAGACGGCAATCAAGAAGGTTATCACTCAATGTTTAGAGTACTGTTTTACGAAATACGCGATATTATAAATTCCAAACATTGTTCCATGCTATATTTCTCACTTTCATAATTCCACATTTTAAGTATTAATAATTAAATAATTAAGAAGAATCTAATTCCTCAAAGCTTAGAAAATACAATCAGCTAAATTCAAAAATTGCTATAATCGTAAAACACTCCTCCAACATAGCTCCAACGAACATAGGCACCAACGAACATGATTAAAATTCATGAAGCATTAGATACTGTACTTTCTAAAGGAGCAAAAGAGGCGCATAATGATTCATTATAAAAAAAGAAACCATTTCCCATAAAAAGGTGATTTATTTTCTCTCTATAAATTTTACGATCGTGTTAACGAAATCATCCATGTACCCAATAGGGTGAACCATATTTTGAACTACCCCTGACAAATATGCAGGCCTCTCTGCTCTACCACTTAGAGGGAAAGTAAAAATGATGATTTAGAATGTAGTCGAGCGATATCGTAAAATAATACTTTGGTTCTGCGAGAG
>BGPR01000131.1:204838-239422 GCA_013235015.1 Araneus ventricosus
TATCACTTCGGTAATCTGAAAAAATGAGGTTCGTGATAGACTGATAATTTTTTTTCAAGAAGATACACAGAGATTGCAGAGACAAATTGCCCCTATAAATGTAACAACAGGCATGTTTTAAGGCATCACTTTAACAATTACCGTTTCACTTTTTATAAACGTTTATTACAAGGTTTTATTTAAATTGTCTTGATCTATGTTTGTATAGAATGAGACCTGTGTATGCAGCAAGTATAATTAATGCAAATTGTTTTGTTTGTATGCTTCAAAATGCCGTACTTGCATCATTCCGCTGTAATGCTAAGTCAATGGATCCTTCAAAGCGGAAATTCAGGTTTTTATGTAAATAAATAAACTGGAAAACTCGTCCATCAGCACCTCACGCCATTATGATTTTATTTCGACTTCATATCTGTAATAAAAAACAGAAAATATATATGTCTATCTGTCGCTCGGTTGGTCACAAGAGCTCCTCCTAAACGGTGAAAAGTAGCGATATGAAATTTGCACACGACATTCTGGGGTACATTTCTAGGTCAACTGTGCTATTTTCAACTTTCAGAATTAATTAGTTCTTAAGATATTTAATTAAATAACGAAAATTAAGCCGTTCTAAGCCTAATTATTAGACGGACGTCTTTCGCCAATAACTCCTGAAATGTTTATCGTACGAAAATTATTTTTACACCATCTTAAAGATAAAAAACTATCTTTTTAAAGATAGTTTATTGCGGTAAAATGTTTTCTGTTTTTGTAATGAAAGTTTCAAAATTTATTTTTAACGAAATTTTTAATAATATTATTATTTAACAATACTATTCTTATAAAATTAAATACAATCCAATTTACTGTTTCACCAAATCCTTCATTCACATGCATTTGCAACTGTTAATATAAGAAAATATTGTTTTCTTTGGACATTTTTATTTCCAAGGTAGACTTTTCAATTTCGGTATTATGTCGAAGCATATACCTCTTTTAATATGTTTGCATAGTAAACCAATTACTGTGAAATTGGATTAATTACTCTTCTTATGAGTGTGTTAAGTCTTTCAAGGTTACTTAATCCGATTCCTATCGCAGGGAGAGGAAGTAGGAAGAAAAAAAAAATGTGTTGTACCTGGCTATCTGTCACAAAACGTCTTCCTAAATTATGAATAATATCAAGATGAAATTTGCGCATGCCATTCTGAGGTCCATTTCTAGATCAAATGTGCTTTTTTTCAATTTTCAAAAATTATTACTTCTTAAAATATTTAATTAAATAACAAAAATTAAGACTATTTTAGGGGGGTCAGTTTTTCGCCAATGGCTTCTGAAATATATATTGCACGCAGATGATTTATATACCATGTTAAAGAGCAATAAATTTTACTGATCTGAAATTAAATGGTGTATATTCTATACCCCCATTTTAATAAACATTTTGAAACTCATTTTAAACACAATCTGTAACAATGCTTTCTATTATTGTAATTAAATTCAAACCGACTTATTGTTTTATCAAATTCTTTATTCCCATTATTTTGCCACTGTTAAAGTTATGATACAAATATTGTTGTCGTTGACTATTTACAGAAAGGTGCTTTTATTTCGTAGCGTGTGCATCTTTAAATTTGTTTGCACAGTAATCCAATGACGTTAGTTATTTACTCTCTCCATGCGATGCTTCATTTAATTTTTGAAAATGTTTAAATGATCAGTGTGTAAATTCATTCAAGGTTAATGAACCCGGTTACTACCGAAAAGAAAGAACATAAGGAGAAATAGAAGGAACACTCTGCGACATTCTACCGATCAGGCACACAGACATCAAAAAGAAGAGAATGCTACTTCGGATAATGGTAATAAAAACCATGATGTGAAGGAGCTTCTGTTGTCACCGTGGCAATGATGAGGGAAAAAAATGGGGTGTCAAAGATGGTTAGAATAGTGCCAAGTGGTTCAAAGGCTGGATACAAAAGGAAGAGAGGGGTTGAATTGCTGGCCGAGGGGGTCGGATAACACTGGAGTGGACAAACAAAAACAGAAAGTCGCTGCTGCGAAAAACTGTTTTATTAAGCTTAAATTGTTACAAGCTCATAGACTTGGAAATATTTTCATCCCGTGCAACGCCGGGTATATCAGCTAGTTCTTAAAAATAAATAATATTTTCAACTTTTCTTCTCCCTTAGAGAGAAGAGCTACTGCATTTACCATTGATTTAGACGCTCCTCCTAAAAGCCACGACTGTCGTTTCGGTAATCTGGAAAACTGCGCGTCATGATGAAATGATTGAGTACTGTGATGAATGCTCAAAAAGACAATTTCTGGTGTTGATTTACTGGAAGAGACTGATAGATTTTTATGAGGAATAAATATATCGATTGCACGGAGAGATAATATGCTTCTTTATTAGATAAAATAGTATACATGCAACTGATAAATCTAATAACAGGCATGTTTTAATGCATCACGTTAGCAATCATCATTTCAATTTTTGTTTGCGTTTATTACAACACCTTTGTTTAAGTTCACTTGTGTCATGTTTGTAAGGTTTCAAGTTGGTAAAGACTTTGCGCGCACTCTGCATTAAAAGTTATTAAATTTCCAATTAGCTTAGAGTGTTTGCAGCAGCGCTTTGTGTCTTTACAATTTTATTTTGTCGTCAAAGTTTTCAGAAAAAGAATTTTTTAATTTTAGTACACTAATATAAGCTTGTTTCTAAAAACATTTTATTTTCCTTTTTTTATAATCACAGTGAGAAGCTTTCTTACTAGATCATATTTAATTTTGCATCATTTCCTTTCTTTTACATAAATCTAATCGAAAAACAATGCAATTTCAAAAACCCGCTGCAAATTTTTTTATATTTCATTGAAATTCTATCTTCATTAAAAGTGTTTTTAATTTATTTAAATTTTATTTAATAATAAACCGTTTATTAATTGAAAATGGAAGTTTAATATGTCCTTTCTTTAGGCATTGCATGCGTTTGAGGCAGTTTGCAATATGTTATCTTGCAGCTTATCAATAATTTTCAAGTAACTTTCATAGCATATATAATGCATTTTATATATTTAAAATTCTTCCTGCTTCTTGGCATTACTCAGTACCTCATTATAACCTCAGTATTTCATACAATTTATTTGTTTACATAATCTCTAAAGCATTTGCTTACATAATCGCTAAAGCTGCCAAAAAGATTAATTAAAAAAATTTTTAACCATTCTTTTATTAGTGTGTTAAACCGTATTTTTTAATTTTAAATGTTTTCTACTTTTTAATCTTGATATTAATTGTTTCTCAAACTCACTATCAGATGGCGCCACTGGTACGTGTTCAAAATTTAATTTTTAATTAATTATTAGCTGCTAATTAAGTTCTGAAAATGTTAATTAAAAATTGCCATTAAGAATACACAAGTGTATAAATTTTCAAAATTCAAGCACATCAGGAAAGAAGCGAAAAATCGATTACAGATCGATCTATATTCACAAATACGAATCAATGTAAATTAAATAAAAGTGTTTAAAAATGACTGTCTTCATTAGAAATTTCTATCTTTATTGGCACGTTAACGTTCTAGTGAATTAACTGCTGAGAATTTGAAGAGATGTCATTAGTGAATGAATTCCTTGTAATCAGCACAGTAAAACAATAATTAACATCAAGCTTTATTGAAAAATGGCCAATTTGCAATGAATTTTGATGTTAAGTATTGTTTCGTTGTGTTTATTACAAGGGATTTAGATTTTACAATTATAAAAATCATTAACAAATTTATGAAAAACTAGAATTGATTAATTTTAAAGCAGAAGCTTTTAGATTTTACTTTAAAAAACTGATTCTTTGGATCCCAAACAGCAATACTAATGCGTTTTACCCAACAAAATACAGCAGAATCTCGATTAACCGGGATGTGCTTCGTCCCGGATAAGCGAATATCCCGGATAATCCAATTTATGCAAATTTTGATGAAAAAATTTGCAAAAATGATAGAAAATGTAAAATTATTATACAATAAGACATTAATAATTTAATTAATACAAAAGAAAAAGAATTAACAAAAAAATGTAATGTTATTTAGATGTACAATTCGTACAGTTAAAAAGAAAAACAGAGATGTAGTTTACCTCACTGTTTTGTGAACAATGAAATGAAGTCTGTTTTTGTTTTTCATTTACTCTTCGAAGAATTATACTACGCAGATTTCTCAATATCATTTTTCTGCAGGTGTGCTTTCATCTTCTTGCTCCAAGTAATTAAGTAGCGACTCAGTGTGTACTAACGCGCCACAGTGGCTTAATTTTTGATTAACTACAAGATTCTCCTCTTCACTTTCAGGACAAACAATACGGTCACACACCCCTGTCTTCGTGGTCAAGCACATTCTTCAAAATTACTTCTTTCTTCCGAACCACAAGTTACACGGTACACAATACCATCGTCACTTAAAATTTCGTAACATTCCAAGGTCGAATCTTCGTTAATCCATTGCTCCACTGATTCTTCATCCACATTTTCAGAACAGTCTAACTAGAGCCTGGCTGGAGTCGAGGTCGGCTGGACGAGTCCAATACAATAGGAAGGGTTGAGAGGAATGCGGTCTTCCCGCACATTCCAACGCCCGCAATCTGCTCTTCCTTTTTTTTCGGTGGTGGGGTCGTCCCGGATAATCCGATTCCGGTTAATCGAGAATCTACTGTATAATGCAATTGATTAAATTTAGTTGAAAAATTAAAATTCATTTTAATTTTTTAAAATGAGATATCTTGACCGGAAATACCGTTTTTATTGTAACTCCTGTCATGAATGACTGAAGTAGTTAGTTTTATTCCTTTTTTTTCTTTCTGAGCTCTGAGCTCTATGTTCCAAATTTTATGTCACACACGGGAAACTTGATTTGACTCCTGTTCAAAGATTGTTATCCTAAGTCTTTTCATTTTCTTCTTCTACCCTCTGAGAAGGCCATTAAAGTCAAGACCATAGCTGAATGTTCTTCAGATGTGTTGATGCTGAAAATCGTTCTTGGAGTTATACTGAAAATAAAGATTAATCCAAACGACCTTTGTAATAAAAATATGAACATAATATTAAAAATTTTAAGGAGAAATCACGTATTAGTAGTTCATCAAAATATATTCTTGTTAGATTTTGATGTCGTTATAAGACGGTTTCTAAAATTAATAGTAATAAAATGGTAGTAAATGGAAAAATTTACTTTCCAAAATAATATTTAAGTTTATATTACTATAAGAAGCATTGTATGCACGGATCTGATGACTCTATCATTAATCCTGGAATGATATCGTCACTTTGTGACAATTCCTTAGAAATATGAAGTCATTTTGTGTAATATACTAAAATTGGCCTATTTTGAAAGTGTGCGTGCATTTTTACCACACAGAAACTAAAGACGAAAAATTGTCATTTCTTTAAATATTTTTATATTACTTTTTTGTAATCTTAGTGTAATTTTTATAATTCTTCAAACTCTTCTGCACATGCACCCATTTTTGGAACAGTTTTACATATGAAGGTTCATTTTGACACTAAATTGTTTGACAATTACTGCTCATTTTTCTGCATCTTCTATAAAAAAAATACTACCCTTAATATTTGAGAGTTTGTAACACTACCTGTAGAACTGGAGACTCCAGACTCTACACCGGTGGCAGCAATGGTTCTCAGCAAACTTGAAGGTCTGTAGATAACATACACAGCCAGAAATATATTTTCCCTCTTTCTCCAGCTAGCTGCAGAATAGAGGTTGAAATTATTAGCTGTGTCGCCATGAATCCACGTTTCCATTTCAGGGTTAATTTACAGTAGCAGAATTATTGCGCTTATAATAATTTCTTTAAAATTTTCATCATAGATTCAGTGATGAAATAAATTTTTTCGATTATGCTGAAATTACGTGTGAACTTTAGACTTTTGTGTCCCTTTTTTACTTTTTCGTATACGAAGTATACAAAGAGAAAGTATTGCAATCGTCCAAAAATTCGAACTCGCGATTTTGACGAATCTCCACGTTTTAGACCTCCCTGAGTCCGAAAAACGCAATTTTGAAATTATATCTGTCTGTTTGTCTCTGAACACGATAACTCGAAAACTATTAGAGATTAATTTGCAGATATCAATCAAATTTTGGACAAAATCCGTTTATTGTAAGTCTGTCTGTCTGTCCGCTTTTATGGGAACACTATAACACAAAAACTTCAATAGCTAGATAGAGAAAATTTGGTAAACAGTTTTATCTTCAGGAATGTAAGTCCGCATAAAAGTTTGGGCCAAATTCATCAAAGGGTTGACTGCCTGTTGAACTGTATAATCCCATACTTGTAAAAATTATATCTCCTAAACACTTTGGCTTAGATAGATAAAAATTGGTATAACGGTTGCTAACGTTAATTATAGATTTGTGCCCAAATTTCTTTACAATCGGTTAAAAAAAGGCGTTCAAATTGCATATTCAATTTTTTTACTTGCGTGCTGGTAGTAATCTCTGCGCATGCGCAGGCTATTCAGCGACAGCGAACGAGGTCATTTTCTACTGTTTTCTTTTCGGTCGCGCACACCCTTGCATTAGCGGAACTTGCTAGAGTGTGATAGAAGTAAATATTGCTAAGTTTTAATACATACGCATCTCTTTGAATTATAATCTATACGCATCTCTTTGAATCCTAATCTTCACATAAATATTTTACAATCTATATTCTACAATCAAAAGCCTTCTGATAGTCATTGCATTCTGGGTTACAGTAGATTCGAATTTTTTATTCACGCAGGGGAAGGGGAAATGACAAATTTTTGGGAAGTATACGAGAAAGTTTAGGGGAGGCCACTCCCACTGGTTAGTATATTCAATCGAATATTCTTTGTAGGCTATCGATTCTGTTCTTGGCAAAACCTGATATTCACAATTTTTTCTCCATGGTAAGGAGGAACAAATGCTTTAAATTGAGTTAGCTTAAAATATGGAACGGCAAAATTTATTTATTAACCCTCCATTAGTCGCAATCTTTTTCATCCTAAAATGGTCGCAATGTATTTCCAGGATTTAAATCTATTCTATGATAATAGTTTTTCTCTTATAAAGGTAGTAATTAGTCCTAATGAGATGTAAATAAGTATTCTGTAAGAAAAATTCAAATTGTAATGCGTTGAAAACGGCCTAAAGATTCAGACTGCATGCGTGTATTTTAGATATTAGAGTTAAAACTATTCATCGCCAGAATTGACTCTAAATCGAATATTTCAAACTGAACAGAATTACAATGAACAAAGAGCCCAGAAATAGTGGCGTTTCCGAGAAAATTCTGGCTCTTGTCTAATCCAACCAACATTCTACGAAATTTCAATTCAGAAACTGCACAAAGTTAATATTAAGCAGTAATTTCCATTTTGAGAATGAAATAAGACATCGATACGCTAATTTCATTTAAGCCCGCTCCATTACGGCAAAATTATAATTTGATTCGACATCTGCTGCTGCATTGAACACGGGTTAAACCGATATCCATTTATTTAAGATATGCGTTCTTATAATTTACTTCTGAATTAATATATTCCTTACTTGTGCAGTTAAGAATATATTAGATCTGAAATTAGAAGCAGGTTGGGTACGTATGTGTAAGAATACAGCCATTTTATATTTCGAGCAATGGTAAATCATTTGTTCCCTGTTAATCAGTGGGATAATACATTCTCTAACTAATTGGACATGAAGGTAAGGTGTTGGTCTTTCAGCATAATTAACTTGATTGACATGCTGGTAATGAAATCACCGTCCACGCTTTGGTCCAACTAAAATGTCACAGCAGCTGCCTTTTACAAAGATCAGCAGATGTCTGTTCCAGATAATGGCGTGGCTTCTGATTTCTAATGGAACCCCTCTGAAGAAGTTGCTATTTGATCGTTGCTGGAATAAAGTATTAGATATCATTGGGAAGTATCTTATTTAGGATAGGATGCTTTTATGATCTGTTATTATTTGCTGCAATTAATTAATGAGTGCCAGACTCGCGAGAAATATTCCTAGACATCAGGATGAAGTTCTATAGAATGGGTGATAGATTAATGAACATGATCTGTTCGAAAACTATGTCCATTTTCATAAGTATTCGTTCACCCATTTAATTGCGAGTGACTTCGTCTTTCATCAACGATAAGAATCATATTTTATTGATTGCAATGAATTAAAGAGTGAGTTTGAGTTTGTTCGAGTTTTTTGTCGAAAAAGCCAGTTTTGGCTGTGCTGCGCCACACTCATGATGATAAATCATTTATATTCAATATATAAAAAATATATATAATCGAAATATGAAATTGTATACGAACTCAAAGTGGCTAAAAATGTAAAATCGTTTTGAAGTGGAAAAAGTCGAAATCTTGATAGAAGTTTGATGATACATAGGAGCCGTAAAACGAAAGCATAGATAATAAAATGACGGGAGGCTGTCTTTTTTAAACAGCCGCTGATGTTAAAGGCGTAGGATTTCTTTACTCGTGTGACTCTTTTGTCTCTCGAAGTTTCTCGATTTTCTTTGTTACTCGAGATTCTCTTTTGTTCCTCGAAGCTTCTCGAATTCCCTTTGTTACTCGCGATACTCTTTTGTTTCTCGAAGTTACTCGCGATACTCTTTGTTTCTCGAAGTTACTTGCGATACTCTTGTTCCTCGAAGTTACTCATGATTCCCTTTTGTTTCTCGAATTTACTCTCAATTCTCTTTTGTTTCTCATCAATCTCTCTCTTTTCAATTCATGCCTATTTTTGCCCAATTTTACAAAGATTACGAGAAGATGTGGCCATCGAATCTCATCTGCACTCATCGTCAGAAACACAGTCGACTTTCCCAATTGTCTTATCACTGCAATTTTGATCATTGCAATCTGATCATTTGCATCACGTCACCAATTCATGCGTATTTTTGCCCAACTAGTAGTTCAGCGACTCAATAGTCGCTGAACTGCAATTCCGATTTTCAAATTTTCTTGGGGGGAACTTCTGTTGTTACCCTTTATCTCTAAGATAAGACATTAGTTATGTTTTCAACTTATATAGTTACCGAGATATAGAGGATCTCCCATACAACATTTTTTTGTAGCGTTTTGGCTTGTGTATCAAATTCCTTCATGAGACCCCAATGGGGGGAACGTAGACTTAAGTTAAAAGTTAAATATGATTATGAAATTCTCTATTTTTAAGTAAAATAAAAATGGTCATCATGAGAAGCTTTGAAATAAAGAGTGAAAAATATTTTTTATTGCATTCAGCATTGAACAACAATCGAGTTAATCTATATTTGGCTGCAGAACGGGCATTATTTAAGAAAAACATTTGATGAAAATTGGTCTGTGTACGTGGGGTACCAATTCTATACTTTTGCTCAATCTAAATAGTAAATCACTAAATAGTAATAGTAAAATAGTAATTTACTAAATAGTAATAGTAAAATAGTAATTTACTAAATAGTAATAGTAAAATAGTAATTTACTAAATAGTAATAGTAAAATAGTAATTTACTAAATAGCAAATAATGAATCTTAAAGCAGTGCTACTGCCTTGAGGCTTGCGCTCATATGGGAACAAAATAACAAAACAAGAGGCGAGAAGACATGAAAATTGTCGTTATGTTATTAAAAGAATAAACCTCCAGTCTTAGGAGTAGAACGTAGAAAATCGTCTCTGATTTATACTATCTGTTATTTCTGATCTATATGCATCTCATGTTTTGCACATTGCAAATTAACGCGGATTTTTTCTTTTAATCAGAAAATACTGATTTTTTCTCATCTCAGAAGTCAATTTTCTAGCTCACAGCTCAGTTTGCATCATTTTAGTTCTTTTCAATGTTTATCACTCTCTCAAAGCGTATTCTTATCAATAATTTGAAGCACTAAAACTTATTATATGGGAAACAAAATTCAACTAAAAACCATTTAAAACTTTAGAGAGTAAGGCAAAAGTTGACGTGTCGTTTCCTCCTGTTTCAACGCGGCTCATCCATCATCGTACCGCTTCCGAAGTTTATCTACCGAATCAAATCTCAATTCTGCAAATAAAAACAGTTTCATGTATACGAATTTCTTTTAATACAATACAACAATAAATTAAATTCCTTATCAAATAATTTATAATTGAAATAAGCACGAGATTTAACAATGGGCATTAGAAAATTAATTGTCAATTAATACAATGCAACTCTTCATAGGAAAAAAATTAATAACTTCGTAAGTACAAAATACTGTTCAACCAACTTAACTAAGCTCAATCAGAGGACTAATTTATTCATTAAAGACAAGTTATGATATGGAATTTAATATTCTGTAGCACTTTTTATTAAGTAGTTCTTCGATTTTTTTCCCCTTTTTTTCTTACTTTTTTGTGTCAAGCAACCCATGACTGCCAATATAAAGGCTTAGACCAACTAATCGATGAATGGTTAAGATATGAGTTAGTCAAAGAGTTGTACCTGGCTGTCTTTGTTCTGATAATCCTTTGTGTAAGCGCTAGAAGATAAGAGTGTCGACTGCAGATGTTATCTTTTGGTAGATTAGCTACGAAGATTAGATAAACCAGCTTTACCAAGCATCCGTTTTTTTTTCGAATATTATGGTAATACTTAAGGAGACTCATTAATTTCTGACAACTTTCTAGCTGGTTACTAGCTACTTGTTGTATAGCCAAATCCTACATAACATTTTATTTCTTGATTATAGTTATTAAATTATGTTAAGTTCTTTTTTAAATTTTTTATAGAGTTATTTTTAATCTTATCTATTGAGACACATTTTATTTCTTAATTCAAATTTTTATGCAACAAAACTTGGTTAATTCGAAGTTGACGAGACCAGAGTAAACATTAGATTTATTCAAATTAAAGAAAACTGGGTTTAAAAATGAGCACAGGAGGTGAAAACAGCAATTTTTAAAATAATAGTGACTGTTAAGATTTATTTTAATATCTAAGAATTTTAATAAATAGTACATGATGAATAAATAAGCAGTGAGTAATTTTAAGTAATAAAATAAAAATAATTAGGATTAAGATTTTTCAATGATTTAAGAAATAATTTTTACAAACAGATTTACAACAGAAAGAATAATTTTTACAAAACAATTTTAGTAAAACACAATATACAGTACTTTTAATGAAACAATTGTGTGATAAAAGTTCAAATAAACAGAACTCATCATCTTTTTTCTCTGCCAATGTTTTTAAAGAATCTCAATGATAACCATTTCCCTTTTAATATTCACGGCATTAAAGATCTTATCCTTGAAGGCAATCTGGAATATAAAATCTTAAAAAAAACTTTCACTTTTCATTGAGGCATAGCAGGAAATTAAGGGCTTTTTTTTATTAATTTGTCTAAATGATTTGATTCCCTACCCTTCCTGTTTTTCTTTTCTTTTTCGAATATAGATGGTGCAATGGTAATAGTCTTTCTTTACAAAGAAAAAAAGAAGAATTACTTATTTAGGTGGGAAGTTCGCATTTGTTTGTAATAAAAATGAGGACATTTTATCTCTCTTCTAAGCGTGGGGTAAGTTTATTTTTATGGAGGTTGTTATTCAACCCGATGGCTAATATTTTTATTTTAATCTTATTAACGTTTTTATGTTTGTGTTTGGTTTTCCTTTTTCTTTTAAAATAATGCTTATTAGATGGTACTGATCTCCTTTGTCTTTTGTTAGGAAATTTCGGGCTAAGAGAAGCCATTTTTGGCATAATGTAAGCTTCTTACAGAAAAATTTCCCAAATATTTTGAATCCATTTCGAATTTAGTCATTAGCCCTTGACAAAGTGGACTAGAATGGATTACTTGTTTGTTTAATTTGATTCTCTAAGAGTATTTTTCTTAGTATTTTTGCTTTCTTTGAATGATTTTGATTTCCAGAACTCATCTAATGCGTTAAAAGTTTTTTTTAAAGTGACTCTTTTATTATTGCTTCTTATAGATTTCGATTTAATAGATTGTACAGCTGTAAAGTCCGCGAATGAATTATAGGCCTTGAAACGGTCGTATTTAACTAAACAAAATGATTCAGCTATAAAAAAATTACAATTTTTAGTTTTGACTTCGAATTAATGAAAATAAATCCGAATTATGGTCAATATTTTAACATTATGTTAATAGGAAATTTCAAATTACCGACAAATTCTAGTTAGGCAATTTAATCTGCATAAAACACGAGAGAAAAGTTTGAACATCAGATGCTTACCAGCAAGAGCCAAAAACAATATATGGCACACAACTGTATAATTAGTCTTTTCCTTACATGTGCTATCTATGATGTATCAAAAGATGTTTTTACGGGATGGTACAACTGTCGTACCTCAAAACTGACTTCGCTTCCCTCGTGGAAGCTACGTGCTTTCCCGCTAATTGCTTGGTTGATAGTTGTACTTTACTTTCGAATTATATCACACCATGTGAGTAGAAAGTATATTTGTTATGGTAAATGTGATTAGACGGTTAGTATGAATAATGGCAGGTAAAAGTGATGAATCATTTTATCATATTAACCTGTTAGTGTGAATAATTATTGGTAAAAGTCATGAATCGGTTTATAACATTGGCCAGTAATTATTCATACTAACCGATTAACCACATTAACATATCTATAATGAACGGAAGATTAGTGGTATACCTGTGGATGATCGAAATGGGGAATAGAAGAGAGAGTGCAACACATTGTCCAAAAGGGGCCACCATCTGCATGTCTTTAGATGAACAACTTTTGTGAGATATGGTCTAGACATCTTCGTTTTTCTCATTCAAAAATATTACAGAAGGTAAGATGAATACTTTATCTTGGATAAAAAAGGAGATTAAGAATCATTCACTTTCAAGATGGTTTGCATCGATAATTTACACTCTAGCATAGACAGGCGTGGGATTGGCAGAATGTAAAGGAAAGTGTCTGCGATGGATTGGTGGGATAGATGAAGGAAAAGGGAGATATGATTTCGCCGACTTGTAGTTGTAATTAAAGCCATCACAGAAGGCGTTGTAGTGAAAGCTCTAAAGCCTCAACGCGAACTTAAATAACATTTACAAGAACAGTTTTTTAAAAAATGGCAAAATCTTTGGGATAATGGAAACACTGGACGTTCTTTTTATAAAGAGCTCAAAACAGTTCACCTAAAACCAGTCTTTTGGACACGTGAAGAAATTCTGTTTGTCACAGGACACGGTCCATTCCCTCCATTCCTTAGCCGCTTCCATTTATCGGATAGTGACATTTGTGCCTGCGGAGAAGTCAGCGATCCCATCCACTATGCGACATTTTGCCCATTGCCTCTCTCTTGGCGTATTAGGAAACCTTCTACTTCACCGCAAAGTCTGTGGTACCAAAGTATTTTGGAGAATCCGAATTCAAGAAAAAGAATAATAAGCATAATAGACAATGAAAGCATAATGCCTCTGGAATAAGTAATCAACTTTGTACAATAACTCTAGCTTATCCTGCATGCAATACACTGAATATACTAAGTCCTTTCTTTCTCATAAATCTTTAATAGTAATCATGCTAATCTTTGTATTCCACAATTAACACGCAATGGCGCCACATCTCTAATACGTTACTTAAAAACCTGTGCATTGATGTAAGCTTCCTCAAGTTGTTCGTCATCATCTACATTCGTCATTTTTCTTTCATTCACACAGTGTTATCCAAAATATTGTATATATTCCTGCATTTTGTTGTCAATTCTATGTGTAAACACCAGCTTTGTAATTTCTTCATTTGCCATTCTTCTCTATGCTTTATTTTTTTGCAACTCAATAAAGTCCACCTACACCTACACCAAAGCGGATAGGAGCCACATGAGCTCTAAAGACGGCGGCGGTATGATGTCAAAGAGTAGTTGTAATTTGATTTAATATTTATTTTGCACATTGAACACAGTATCCAATATAATTTATAGTTTGCTCATTTGGGTTAGACACTTTCTTCAGCTTCTTTACCAGATTTTCCACATTTCCTAATTGTTTAAAGATTTATTTATATTATAATAAGAAGATAATGCCTTAAATTATTCAATTCATCTCAAGGAATTTGAATTTCATTTGATAATGATTATTAGATTAATTACCCAAGCATCCACCCACTCTCAATACTCCATAACTATCAAGAAAGAGATTTAAATTCTTTAGCTTACTATTTGGTAAAACACCCTTCTGGCACTGGAGGTCCCGAATCTCAGCTGAAAAAACCTCCCCTTGTACCATCCTGTCCAACCTATTTTCAGCCTGGTTCAACTCTGAGGCACAAAGAGGCCCAGACACTATCGCATTAGATTTTTTCACATTTACAAATCTTAAGGTAACCGACTGTGTTCGGAGACATTTTCTTTGAAAAATAACTTACATATATATATATTTTAATGTTATTTTTCAACTGCATATGTTTTGAAACTATGAAAATATTTTAAAATTAAGCTTTCAAAATAATAATTTTTTAAAAAACTGAGAAATTTGAAGAAAAATGACTAAAATATTTGCCTAGCGCTAACAGCCATAGACAAAATCGTATTCTAAATATACATAAATCCTTCTAGGAGAACATTTTGATGACAGTTATCTGTGTTATGCTCTAAAATCTTTCTTGTACTTCAAAATAGTTTTGAGATATAGCTGAACATAGTTACTAAACTGGTAATTTTTCATAAAAAATGCTTTTCGTTTATATTTAAACACTTAAAAATATTACTTGATTTTAAAATTGACCTCAGTTTTTAGAGGAAAACATCGAGCATATTGCTGGAAACAATCTCAGAAAATTTCATATCAATACTTGAATAAATTTTGAGAAATCATTGTTACGGTCGACAGTTTTCCTGAAAATTATCATTTCTCAGAAAACACATTTAAAGTTTTGACGCAACATCAAATAATGCTTACAGTTCGGTAATAAAACAGCTGTAACTCCATTTGTAATTCACATAGAGTAAAAAGTGAGACAGTTTTAGAAAGCTGGTTAAACAGGCTACAAAATTAAGTAATAAAAAGTTTTTTGATAATTTCATCAAAAATGACGATTTTATACCAGTCGGATACCTTAATACATAACTAAATATGCGAAGAATTTTCACATAACTATTACTCATACACAATAAATCAGATAAAAAAAAAGACAAATCAGAATTTGTTGAAACACAAACACTGGATATAGGCATCTCAGGAACTACACCATTCTTGAGCTCGCAGGAGTACTCGAATTCATTCATCAGGGGTGGTCATCAGGGGACAATTCACTTCGCCCAAGAAATGATGGGCCATTCCACCATAACTTCAATTCGTGAAGATCACGAGGGCTTAGCCCACGCGAAACAAGATCCACAGGATTAAGATGCGATGGCACATGGGTCCAACAACAGTTCTCCGTCAATCCTTGCACCTTTGAAACGCGGTTGGCGAAAATGTCTTCAAATGATTCGCAGGCGTGTTCAACCATGCCAGGGCGATCGTTGAATCGGTATGAAGCACAATGTCGCTGATCTCCAATCTCAGAGAGGAGCGTATCTTCTGCACAAGCTGAGCCAAAGAACACAGGCACAGAGCTCCAACCGAGGTATTGAAATGACTCGAATGGGCGCAACACGCGATTTGCTTGCCAGAATGGTCACCTTCGCACTATTGTTTTGATAGAAACACTGCAGGTAGACGACAGCTCCGTATGCTGCCTCAGACGCATCTGCAAAACCTTGAAGGACGATTCTTAACCAAGTGTCGGTCAGAATAAATCTTATTTTTTACTCTTTCGATGCACTTCATGGTTGTCACAAATTCCTTCCACTCATCGGCGATTGGATTGGGCAGCACATCATCCCAATCCAGCTTCTGCTGCCATAATCGCTGCAGAAGGACCTTTGCTCTTGTTAACACAGGGCCCAAGAAACCCCGAGGGTCATACAGTCTAGGAATAACACTTAGCACTTCACTCTTGGTATATGATGGTTTAATTGAAATGGACACATTGAACACAAAATGATCCTGGAAAGGCTTCCAACTGATTCCTAACGTCTTCACAAACAAGTCAGTGTCAACAGAGAACGAATGCTCGATGTCTGTTGACAACTAACTGTTCAACAACTCAGGAGAATCAGAATACCACTTGTGAAGGGTCATTCCACACGATTTCAGGGCATCTCGCAGTTGTGATTGTAGCCGACGGGCAGTCTCTAGATCAGGTGCTCCACTCACGATATCATCCATTTAGGTGTCGTGCAGCAGAACTTCAGATGCCAGAGGAAATCGTGATTTTTCATCTTCGGCCAGCTGTTGTAGGGTCCTTATGGAAAGAAAGGGTGCGTTGGACATCCCATAAGTTACCATTTTCAAACGATAAGCTGAAAACTCTGCATTGCGTCCTGTTTTCCACACGATACGCTGGAGGTCTTGTTGATCTCGGTCGATTAGGATCTGCCTATACATTTTTTGTATATCGGTAGTAAAGGCAAACTTGTGTCTCCTAAAGCGGGAAATTGTCTGAAAGATGTCCTCTATGGCGTCTCTTTTCATTAACATGTCGTTCAAACTTATGTCCGGGGGATGAGGCATTAAAGACAATCTCAACTTGGTTGTTAATTTATCAGGGCGTAGAACACCATCATGGGGTATATAGTATTGTGTGGGCGGTTCACTCGACTCAACAACCCTCTCCAAATGACCCAAATCTTCATACTCTCTCAAAAAGTCCGTATACAACGACAAGTACTCCGAATCCCTAGACAAACGCTTCCACAACGAAATAAGTTGCCTAACAGCCATGTCTTTAGAATTTCCTAAACACGACGGATCCCCACTCAAGGCCATTGATACTAAATATCTACCATCCTTATTTCTCTTATGGGTACGCACACAATGATCCTCACACAAAGATGCCTCCGTATTTCCCGTACATTCCACATCAACACTCTCAACTTCCCAAAATTGTTTCAAGGTTTTATTTAAATCACCGTCAAGAATCAACCCACAATGAACACGATCCTCCGCCACCTGATCGACACTCCCACTAACAATATAACCAAACACAGTATTCTGCAACAGTAATTGCGAGTTTTGAGCATAGATCTGTCCCGGCCTCAACAATGCATAAAAAATCTCGGCACCTAATAACATGTCAATTTTATCAGGAACATTGAAACTATGATCAGCTAATGACACGAACTCCGAAACATCAACATCCAAATTAATTAATTTATTTGGAATGAAATCGGTAATTTTGTTAACCACCAACATCAATAATTCTCTTTCGAAACTTTTATCCCTATTTGACACTGAGGTCTCAACACAGTTCTTCACAATCATACTTGCATCATTAACACACGAAACAACAGTATTTACCTTTTCCATTTTCAATTGCAATCTCTTCGCACACGCCTTAGTACACAAGCAAGATTGAGATCCGACATCTAGCAGACATCTAACCTCAACCCATTGCGAGAACTTATTTTTAACAAGCGCGCGAATAGTACTCAAAAGCAAGTTTTTAGGTTTGCCCTTCTCAATTCCAGTCGCCACAAATTGGGATTGAGAATTTGCTTCCGCAGTTTCCTCGCTCTGGTTTGGAAGGAAAGCAGGTACATCCAATTTCAAATGAGAAGCGGGATTGCCGGAATTCTCACGTGGGAAATGAATCATTCTATTATTAGGTTTAAGGCAAAAACAGTTCTTTACCGAACGACACTCGTTCAATTTATGGGGGGGGGAAACAACGAAAACAAAGATTATTTCGTTTTACCACCCCCGCTCTATCCCATACTGATAGCCGTCAAAATTGGGAACACGCAGAAAGAGAGTGAGACGCTCTTTTACAAAGAACACAATTTATATTTTTAGTTTCAGACACGAAGATTTTGGATATATTTTTATCCGCTCGCCAATTAGAAGTCGGCCATTTATTTCCTACCACTCGCTTTGCTTCACTCACAGCATTCCTATTGATTAGTTCTTTTGTACTCCTACTTCTCGATGATAAGTAAACATCACACTCCAAACCGAGCTGTTGAGGTTTAAAAAAAGATTCACCCTGTTTGACCGCAATATGAGTCATCAATTCTCGATCAAGCGTTTCGAAAATCCTATCAGAAACTATAAGATCACACCGAGATCTAAAATCAGTCACCTTACGTAACTGACAATAATAGTCAAAGGATGCATATAAACGAGAAGCGAATTGAACGCAAGTCTCCGATGGCAACCACTGAGCCTTTTTAAAATTATTCAGGCATTCTTGGGGGGGTGGGTTCAAATTCCTGTAACACTAACTGCTTTATCTTTTCATAATCACCCAAGTCCTCCTGACTAACATACGTTAGTAAATTATTTACTTTTTCTCCCAAAATATTTAAGATAATCTCGGCTTTTAATTCATTAGGCACAGATTTGTTCTGGAATGCTTTTTCCAAAGAATGGAAAAACAGATTAAAGGACTCTGACCTAACAGGCACCGGGATTGTTAGGGTTTTAACACTTTTAATTAAACTTTTCAAATTATCAGTTAGGGAACCTGGTTCTACGATTTCGGTAGCCTGTGATGTGTTAGCCAAAGCCCTTGTAGCATTCGAAATTTCTAGCTGTTTTTCAAATTGGGCTAATCTTATTTTCTCCAATTCTAACTCACACTCTAGCTTGTCCCTTTCCGATTTTTTCAATTTTTCCTTTTCAAATCCTTTCAATCTTTTTTTTCTTTTCTTCTAAAATATTATCAATAAGATTACACACTAACTCAATATCGTCCCTATGCACATCACTAGATTCGATCAAAGCCTTCAATTCCACCACTTTCGCCTTGTCTGGAACAATCAAACCCATTTCTTCTGCAATCGCGATTAGCTCATCTTTCCTAAGATTCAATTTAACAGACATTATTAAGCCTATGCTATCCCTATACTATTCACAAGAACTAACACACGCAATACACTCTAAAAACTCGACAGTACTATTTATAAACTATCATTACTATTTGACAGAGGTTTACATTAGAAATTCGAACCCCATTCTAAAACAAATCAAACCACCGGCAAACGCAACCAACACGGAACTGAAAGTGACTCATAAATAAAGGCAATTAACATCAGATAAAGCCAACAGCAATAAAACCTCAACACCAATTAGTCCATTTCTCATCTCAATTTTAAATTACACCAATAATTTCACTCACCAAAACAGCACCGTCCAACATGCCGAATCCGCCCAATCAACAGAAATAACATTTTATAAACCGCCACATCACAATTCCCCAAACACGCTCACAAACGCTAATTTCCAAAGGTCGCTGACCACTGGCTTTGCTCGACTGACCAAAACGGTTAGCACTACACAAGATATAGCTCAGAAAGGACACATCACACACAAGCCTCATGGACTGTACTAATTTATTGAATCAAGATCACTATATATATATATAAAATAAAGAACAGTGGCGCCATCTGACGCTGATACCAAAGCACAAGAAACGGGGCGTGAACAAAGGTATTTTATTTTCTAAATCCCTGATAATTTTAGCTTTTGAAAGAAAATGAACTTTGGTTGCTTATAGGTTAATTCTTGTGGTTTATGGAAAACTTCATAGCTTCTTCATTAGGCAATTTAATAGCCCTTTTGGTAATTTATAACACTTAAGTGTTTCTATCCATTCAGTAAGAATGCATGTTTTGGGAGCAAGGTAACCTTCACAATTTAAGAGCAAGGACTTTAGCAAAATTAGATGTTACTTGCCTAAAGCCATTCTGTTTCAAACACTGGACAACAGTATTTTTGTAAATTGTCGAAATGGACTACAGATCTTATCTTAGCACAATTTACAATGACAGGAAACCTCTTTCCTATTTCATCGTCAAAATCCGTGTTAGAATTAGGTGTTTGAAATTTTTTTCTGCCCAGTAATCTAAAGGTAAGGTTAGTGTTTTTAAATCAGATTGGCAAGTTATTGTTGTAAGACGCTTACTTAAAGATACCTCTTATATTATGTTTTAAAATACATGGGAAACAGTTCAACATCTCTTAAACAGTTAACATCAATCAAAATTAGTTAAAGAATACCATACAGGTACTGCGACGGCAACAAAAATTAAGAGTTCTATACAAAGAGGTTATAAATCAATTATGGGATTATCTAGAGAAACAAGGGCTAGAGTATCGGCAACGTTAAAAAGAAAATCGTGAATGCTTGGCACAAAATAATTTTGTCCGTGAAAGCATCATAAATGATTTGTGAATCTAAAATGGTTATAAAGGTATTTTTAAAAATATTTTTTGAAAATAGATATTTAATTTGAAATTACTTTGTTAATTATCCATGACTGTCCTCACACAGGTCAAACATGAGCGACATTCAATGTTCTAAAGTATTATTTTTAACATCATAGACAAATATTTGTTTTTCTTTAGACGTCATTTTTCGAGCTTACGTTTCAGAAGTTTTCTGCTTCTTTTGTCTTTTGACAGTGTTGTTTCTTTCTTCGGAATTTTCTGACACTTGTTTGATCAAACTCTCATGGAACTGACAGCTCAACTCTCTGCATTCTCAGTTCGGCTATCGGGAATTCAGGCTTCTTGATAGAACTTTGAATAAAGATAGTGAACTTTGCATTCTAAGAAATATATATATATTTCCCCTTGAAGAATCCTCTCTCCAATTTTATAAGAAGTCAGGAATGAAAGTATCAGCATTCGAATGTTATTTGTGAAATAAAAAAAAATTCCTAATTTATCAAAAGGAAGTGATCTGATCATTAAATATTTAAATCTTTTTTCGTTCTACAGTTGTGGTAAAAAGATAACGCCGCGAAAATACATAACATAAGATTAGAAATACATATCATATTTTTATGAAATGTAATGATACTTAGTGATATAATGAAATCACAGCAAAAATTCATTTACGTTTAGTTACAATACGTCAAATTTTATAAGAAATTAGAGAAATTACCATACGGTTGAAGTTGGAAAAAAGTATAGAGTCGATATGATTTATTCTTTAGAAAGTAATATGGGAACCTCTTTTCTCTATTACTTTTATTAATCATCGGTTCATAGAACCAGACAGAGCTTGGAAGATGTCCGGGTAGAGGTTGTTCCAACAATTTTTATTGCGTTTTTTATATCAGACTTGCTTTTGCACTGATTATGTTACTGATAATGCTCCTGATTATCGTCCATTCTTGTAAACATCTCGAGCCAGAATGCTCCAAAGGTTTTCCTTTGGATTCAGGTGGGGTCTCCGAGATGGCCATTTTAGAGTTTTACTTCGTTGGCCTTCATACAGGATTTTGTAGAGCACGAAATATGCAGAGTTGCATTGTCTTGTTTAAATGTCCAATCTCCTGTTGTAATCAGAGGAGCAATCGGCTACAAACTATCTGTCAGCATTTTCTGATATAACACAGAATTCATTTTGTTTTCGACACAAAAAAAATTTCAATTGCGCCACCTGCTACAAATGCGGCCACACCATGACAGATCCCCCTCCGAATTGGCGTTTTGAAAAAAGTTGGTGTTCTTTATGAAGATTATACCAATAAAACTTAAATTCCTCTGGCCCATCAAAATTAAACTTTTTTTCGTCCGACAGCACCACATCATTCCAATGGGGAACTTCAACATTTTTTAAAAACACAGGAAAGCCATCCGTATTTGTAGAAAAATCATTCTAATTCCAAATATACAAGTGAAATTTTACATAAAAATTTATTTATTTAAATATTGAGAGCGAAAGATGCACTGAAATAGCAGGAATCATGATGCAATCCGAAACGCACTCTGATTGGCCAAGTAGATTTTGACGTCAAAGTTGCTTTCCTTCGTATATTTCTCTTTCGCTAATTTTATGCCCTGCTTTCAATCAAGGAGTTTGTACCAGCTAACATTTTAAAAGTGAAGTTTTTGGCTTTTCAACTATTCAGCGTTCAATTTCACAATGGATATTGGTTTTGCACAAGGTAAATCGGATAATTTGCCAAGGATTTATTCTACACTGATGGCAATATATTTCAAGAAAAATTCCGATTTTATGATGGCTGAGATACGAGGAATTAAAGCACAACGGTAAAATTTCTCCTTTTTTTGTCTTATAATCCTCCTCAACGAAACAACATAAAACAAAAAATAAAATAAAATGCTTAACTTTGCTAAAAAAAAAACCTGTCATAACTCAGAATCCGAGCAGTATCCCATGGTGTGTATACTAATTTATAGACAAACAATGTGCTTAAAAAATAAAAAAAGCATAAAAAATAGAACCGATGAAACAAAATTAATTCTAGCTTAACTTCTTTTTAATGTTAACCGAATTCGACAAAAAAAGAAAGGAAATCTTTAAACTCCCATAAAAAAAATCAACTGAAAATGAAAAAATAAATTAATTCTGATAATGCTATTAAATCATCACTATCCCCGTGATGATTTAATAGATGTGGATGAACGATTCCCCGTGATGGATGAATCAGCATAAATAAAAAAAAGCAGGAAACCGCTAAAGGCCAGCTACGTTTTCATGTATGTGTCCACGCTTAACTTTTCATGCGCAAAAATAAAAATAAACTTTTAAAAAATTAAACAAAACCGTGGTTTGAAAAGTATAAAATAATTTTCTTTTTAAAATCGGTGCCATAATAGAAACAATATTAAATCTATTTATAAACCTTAATCAACAATAGAACCTTCAAACTACACGTGGCTACCACGTAATCTTTCAATACGAGCTCATGCAGGTACTTATGCGTTTAACCTCATCTTATACTTATATCAAAAACAGAACAAATATGAAATTCAAGGCTCTTCTTTACAATACTTCATGGTATTGTTATGGGGTATCAATGGTTTCCTAAAATATAAATTCCATGTAATCAAAAAAGGGGGATAATAGAGAGAAAAAACAAATTAAATTTAACTATTTGCTTTAAAATATCTATTTCTTTTTTCCTGCTAACCTCACCTTATACTTCTTTGACTAACTTTCTGAAGACAAATTTTAATTTTAATTCATTCATTGAATATAAAGGATTTATTTTGCATCAAGAATTAATTCTGCGAATTATTTTGTTAAACTACGAATGAAAACAAATTTCATTATCAAAAAAGTCGAATGTAAACTAATTTTTAAGATATTCTTATTAATTTTCAATAGTACTGTAATTTTTTAAAAAATATAAGAAACATTCGAATATCCATTGAAAAAATGTATGCAATAAAATAAAAAGATCAAGTTTTTTTTTTTTTTAAAAAAAAGAATCTTTAAGAAGGTGGAATCTTCTATATTTTTACCCTTTGAGGGGCCATGGCCCCTCAAAGGGTAAAAAAATAAATTCCATGTAATCAAACGGGAAAAAAATAATTAAATTTTACTATTTGCTTTAAAATATGTTTTTTTTTGGCTGCTAACCTCACCTTATGGTTCTTTTAGAAACAAAATAGATATCGAATTCTGAATTTACTGTGCTTCATGATATACAGTTTTAATCGATATAATATGGATTAATAACTCGCATCAAAATGATCTCCACAGACATGACGAACGCTGCTTACTGATGATTCCGGATTAAGCTCCGGATCTCTCTTCATCGCTTTACACCACTTTTTGCGAATAAATAATTTTTTGCACATTGATAACCAATTTATCGGGTTACAGTTGTATTGCTACATTTAGGAACAATACAATACTTGTATCTTGCCGACATTATTTTATCTGATGCGAGAGTCGGAAAATATAGTAAAAAAGAGAATCTCTATAGAGAGCGAACGGGAAAGAAGCGTGCGTCTCCCCTGTTTAGCAACTATGACGTCAGACCCGTTTCGCGCCAAAATGGATCGTTTTTCCCGCGTTTTCTGAGAGGCGAACTTTGATTGCAAATTTAAGAAAAACTGTCTAGAATTTTTTTTCTAATATTATTGTTCGTTTCGAAGCATTTTAAATCGATTTCAAAAATTTAAAAAAAAATACTGAAGTTCCCCATTGGTACCTGTCGTTAAATGTTTCCGGGCAAATTTAAACGTGAATTAATATGACGCGTAGAAAGTGAAGGTTTTCCTTTCAATTTCTTGTACACAACATTTGGATTTCTATGCAGTTTTTATTATTTGGTTGGTACAGGGCAACTGCACTTTATCTTTAATTTTCCAAGAAAACATGTTTTTGCTTGTAGACGAGCCTCTGGATCTACCTCTCTTGCCTTGAAGAAATAATGTTTCGCCTTCCTGTTTGTTGTTTTGTGTTATAGTTACTAGGCTTAATGAGAAAGCGGTTAACTACAACCCTCGATCTGCCAATCTCAGTATCACTACAACCGTCTTTTTATTTTTCCTTGTTCAGTTTCTGATTAGTGTAATCCTCTTGGCATGGTATTAAAATACGCAAGAATAAAAAAATTCTGTATCCACAAAGCATTTATTATTTTTTTCTAGAATCGGACAGAAACACTTTCTCAGTTTATTTATTCTTTCAGATGATGTAATCAACAGACGATTTTATATTTTTTTCCAAGCTGCAGTTCGCCGATTCTGATAATTTTTACATGATGTAAAAAATATCAGAGTTTTTTACAAATATATTTATTTTATTATTCCGTAGCATTAATTTAAGCCGTAAAGAATTTGCATAGTTTCAAAGCGCAGTAGTTTTTCATAATTTGCGAGTTTTCGTCTTACGTTATTTTTTTCCACGGCTGTATACAAAACTGGCAAAAGAATTTTTAGATATTCGCACATTCCGTTATCTTAATAACAATATTTAGAAGAAAATTTAAAATATATTCTCCTTTGATACCTTAATTTCTCCGTCACGGGCCACGGCCCATTTCCAACATATCTCAAAAGATTCAACATCAGAAGCAGCGATTCCTGTGGCTGCGGAAAGCTGGGAAACCCCTTACACTATGCTACAAGTTGCCTGTTTACAACGTCATACCACCTAACAAAACCGTCACCAGACCTAGAACCACTTTGGTGGAAAAGAGTCATGAACAACAACAATTCTAGGGCGAAAATCAAAAAACTTATGCACTTCATCGCGGAAAACGAACCACTCTTATTTCCAAAAGATGGCGACGACAACTAGCCACAGACCCAACTAACCCTATGTACTCATATTCTCTCTTTTTCCATACACAGGGCAAGATCCTCTCAAATTCAACAACACAACGATCTGAAAGACTGAACTTTAAAAAAATATTATATTCTTTTGTTTTAAATGTCATGTTTTTTTGTATCTTTTTATAGAAATTGTAAATTTTTTTTAATAAAGTCTCACGCATACCCAACCAACCGACAGGACCGCCTTGGCTCCGAGTTCGGGGGTATGCTGTGGTGTTAAGTATATAAATAGAAAATTGGATTATTTTTCGTGGTATGCAAAACTGACAAAAGAGGTTTTAGACATTAGCACATTTCTGTTAATCATAGTCATCTTATTTTGAAAAATATTTAAAACATATTCTCCTTTGAATACAGTAGAACCTCGGGAATCCGAACCCCAAGAAATTGAAATTTCGAATATAACCCGAACATCTTTTCTTGATTTTCTGAAAAGATTTTATTAAAAAAATGAAGGAAAAATAATAGTTACGAATCAGAAACAAAGCTAATGTTTATTCATAACTTAAAAGAAACATTTTAAACTGTATTTAAGAATGAATACAGCACCTTACTTAGTAGAAGCAAAATCGATTATCTTCCTTTCACGTAAAGATCTAAACCTGCTTGGCGATGCGAATCGCAGCTAGCTCTTTCCACAATCTTCTCACAGAGTACCCAAAGTCAATACTCTACTGCATTTGGTATATCAAGAGTATTTTACCGAATTTTCCGGATAATCCGAATTTCCCGGAATCCGAACAGAGGTCATCCCCAATTCTACCCAGTCAATTATTACCAAATTACATTTCTACTGTAATTTAACTTCTTGCCTCGGAAGACGCGGGAATCGCATCTGTTTTATTCCGTACAATTTGATGAACAATGCAATTATAATGTTGCATATAATTAGAAATTCGGCTTATCGCAAAAAATACGGAATCTATAATATAAAAGCCTTGCGAAGTCGCTAATGCTCAAGCATGTGGGCGTGGATACGTGCCAAAAGAGATTCAGACCAGACACAGTGTGATTGATTTCACATCCGCAGCGCGCTCTTTCTTCGTTAAAGTGACTCGCCCAGAAGGGTTTGGGGAACAGGGGAGGGGGTTCTTAGAATTCGGAGAGTGACAGCTGTCATTGCGGGCTTGAAGAGGGGAATTTAATTTCCCTTATCTTTGAAAGAGAAACGTGGTCGTTCCCGTATTTTGAGGTCTCTCTACTCCAATTGTCTTTTCAACATTTTCTTCCTTTTACGTACTTAACTTTTGCATTAAATATTTAAAAGGAAAGTTATTATCTTAAATGTTATAAACATTTAGCGATTAGTTTTGATTTGAGTGTTGGTAAATAATATGGATAGAGAAGATCCCACTGCGAGGAAACGAAGGTTAGCAAGAAAGAGAACTGCACAATGGAGGGCGAGACAACGCCAAGAGACTTTAAACAGGATGCGTGCTGCAGATAATGAATACCATCGTAGAAGAAGAGAAGGAGAAACTCAAGAACAAAGGCAAAAACGCCTTAAATTTTTTTTCAGAATACCGTGAACATGTTAACCAGCAACAAAGTCAGGTAAATCAATGATTGAGATATTGTTGGCAAGCCAGAAACCCGTCTTAGATGGGCACAAACCTTCCAGAGAAATATAAATATGTAGAGGGACGAGACTCATGTTTATATAGAATGCCGCTGTTGAAGAATTAATTCAATTTCAGGAACCATTTATATTAAATATCTAAGTTCCACGACACAGTACATTAAAAGGTACAAGACGCAAGACAGAGAACAACAACACAACACAAGTACACAGAAGAAGAAGAGAGAGAGGCATCATGGGAAAAACCCGGATGGCTCTAGTAGCACCACCTACCATGAAAAGGAGAAGGCAGTGAATTGTAACCGTTACAAATAGCAATAAAGACTTTAATGAAAAAACTTTTTAAAGACACGCTTTTATTATCGTTCTAAAAAGTATATATATTTTTATTTTAATTATTTTCTACTTTTTAGTCTAATTTATGAATCGTTGGTAAAATATTATTGAATTCTAAAATCTAGTTTCTGAAATTCACTACCAGGAAACAACGGTATAAAATAAAAATTTAAATAAAGTAATCGATTTTTTTTATCATGAAGCTCTGTCAATATTAAAACAACACGTTTTCACTGAGAATACATTAAGTACACAAAATATCAAAACAACTAAAAATGAGGGAAAAATCGATTACCAAATTCTATCTCCACAAACATGAAACAAGTTAAATTAAATAAAAGTGTTTAATGAAAAATATCCGCGTTTTATGCAGAAAAAATTGTCGATCGCTGTTGGAAGGTAAAAAATATATGCTAAGACCCCTCTCTTTCTTTCATATTTTTAAAATTTATTAATTTTGCTGTCTAATATTTTTACGGACACGGGGAAATTAAATTTTTTCTAGTACAGAAGAATATTTATCATTTTATGACATCGTCTGATTTATGTAATTTTCTTTTAATTCTTAGCATAAAAATATATATTTTTTAAAAGTAAACTTTTGTATATTATTTTTCTGAGTTTTATAACAAAAAAGCAATCTTACAAAATCCTGAATATGCACTACCATTATAAATTTCAATATTTTTAAAAATAAAAAAAACTTAATTTAAAAATAAATTGACACGTTCTGAAGCGAATAATGCTGCGCTTGGTCAAGTTGCATTTTTTTGCTCATCGGTGAATGATTAAACTTCACATTTTCCTTTAAGCTTCTGTAAAAGCGTATGTTTTAGCTGGGTTTTTTTCCCTCAACTTTACCGTATAGATCACAATACGGCTATTTTTTTTGTTTGTTTGTTTAGCTTCGAATAGCGCAGCGAATAGCGTTCACAATCTGAGAGCATGAATTGAATATTAATTTACTGAGTACTTCATAAAAGCTTTAATTTTATTCAAAGTTAAGAGATTATTAGTTATTTTAAATTTAATAAATCTGTATTGGAACATTTAATCTTCCCATTGCTTCTAATTAAGTTTGTCTAAAGTTTGCTACAAATCTGCAATTTTGGTATGAAATCCACAGCCAAAATTCCATTTGTCTAGTGTGCTGCCGATTCGGGTTATAGTATTCATACATGCACAGACAGCGTCATAAGCGTTTATTAATTATTGCAAATTTTCTTGTCATTGGAAAGGCGTTATTGCAAAAGGTTTCGCAGCAATCATCGACCATTTTTCTTGAATTTCCTTTAATTTTATATTGATTGACTGATTCTACTCTTTAAATTATTTTTCCTTCTCAAAGTGGTAGAGTCACCTTTCTCCCATTTTTCCTCCAACAACTTGCCAAAAACAGTTACTCTTGTGTGAATTCTAGCGGTGGTAAGCCTATTTTTCTTTTTTTCACTGTTATATTTTTATGAAAATTTCTGTGTTTCATATTATATTTTAATCTAGATCTTATGAATTCGGATTTTTAGCTTTCTATTTTTTTAAATCGACTTCTTTCTATATATCCTTTTATACAAAAAATGTTCTATTTTTCACGGTTTGTAGGGGGGATAGAGACTAATTTTTACGATTTTTCGTATGTCGTTAGTAGATATATATATATATATATATAAATAAAAGAAACAAAACATAATAGAAAAACAATAAAATAAAATAACAAACTTTCATAGCAAATTCGAAAATATATGAAGAAACGAATTGAAAGTATATCCGAGTAAAAATAAAAATGAGAATATTAAAAAATGGAAAAAAATATTAACAGATGGGAAAAAATAGTTAGTTATTGAATTAATGCATCAGAGTTGTTTTAAAAATTAAAATATTTTTCTGTTTTTCTGTGGGGTCACTGCTTGGTCATTGTTTATCGCTTAGGCAGAAATATGGTAGGTAACATGGATTGCTTATCAGATTTATTTACTGATTCTTTGTTATAAAAATGAAAAGGTTTTTCTTATTGTTGAATTCTTTGTTTATGTACAATTATTTGATAATGTTCAATATATTTTAATGTTTATTTTAGATACATGTTAGCTCTCCCTTTCTTATGGTGTTGCAATAATTCAGGGTTGTGTAACCATCTTTCTTTCTTTCTTCCTTCTTATTTAGGGTTGACTATCCTTTCTGGGTTTTTTTTCGACATTTAAATTTCATGGATGGTTTGCGCAATAAAATCAGATTTAACATGACGATCTAGTCCACAGACTAACTAGCTACTTTAATTGTTGCAATTCCAAATATTGAATTGCCTTTTTCGAATACTTTTGGTTTTAATTCATATACAATTCTCAATTTATAGTCTTAAATGTAACTGTGTCCATATGTTATGTTCGCATATCTCTATGTTCTTATTGGCATTTATTAGTATTTGTAATTAATTTAATTTATTTGGTTTTAAATTAGTTATAGCTTTATATATATATATAAAAACAGTCAAGACAAAATGGCAAAAATAGACAAAAAACAAATTCTTTCTTCAAACAATTTCTTTTATATATATATATATATAAGAAATTGTTTGTAACCATCTTTCTTTCTTTCTTCCCTTTTATTTAGGGTTGACTATCCTTTCTGGGTTTTTACATATATATATATGTAATAATCTCACTTAATTTTATTTCAAATTCTAATATTTTATATTTTAAAGTCTTAATGTATTCCAAAATCGCTTTTCTTATATTCCAGTTTCGTTCTATTTCCCGCTCTGGAGGTATATTAAATCTCTCATTTTGGCATATTTATTACTAAAAGAATACTTAATCGCTTTCGCGTGCCGACAGAAAATCATGACGGCGTCTCTTTGGCATCAGATTTTTTCCCTGAAACGCCTACGTAACTTATTAAAAAATACCCAATATTCCCTTCACTTTGATCACGTGTCCATATGTTATTCCCTTATCCGAGAGAATACAGGGATTTTCCTGTGCAGTTTCGCTTGTAACCTAATCAGATATGCACGTATCCACCACTCTCCTACAGATAATAAAAAGAAATTAGTTAATTACTCGGCCTATGTTTATTTTCATCGACTACAATTACGAATACATTTCATATATATATATATAGCTTTTCATTGTGCGACAGAAATCGCAGCGTCTCCTCGGAATGTCCAAAAGCTCCTCTTCAATTTATCGCTGACTGATGCTTTTGAAAACCTACCCTTTTGTCCTAAGGCGAAATCTATTGTGTATAGTATAAAGCTTCGTTCCAGTTACTGAATGTATTCAAGGGAAGGTCCGAACAGCGTTTTGTGTCCAGTTTCTTGGCGGAAATGAATAATTGCATACACATGTTGTTTATCTGTGCCTTTCAGACGCATTGCCTCCGATGAAGAGTTAAGAATACAAGTGTAGCCTACAAAGAGAGTTTTGATTTCATTTTACTCTCAAAACATTTCAGAATTATGTACTGTAATTAGATACAAAATAGTAACAGATGTTGATGGCTTAACCGAAAAAATCGTTATCCGAAACGGCTCCCCCCGCCCTTTAGTTCGAATAACCGCGGTTGTGCTGTACTGTTAATGAAAATGTTAAATTAAACCGATTGTAAGTAAAAGCGAATCTCTACTGTCCCCCTGAGTGTCCGTTGGGCAAAGATGCTGATGCAACACTAGATTGGAAACATTACATTTTTTCCGCCATGCTATTTTGTGCACGTCACTAATGCTCCAAACATAGCAAAAGAATATTAGCACCTACAAGAAAAGCCGACAGAAAGTAAATTAAATGAATTCTAAATTTATATACTCGATATGTTGTATTAAATGTTATACACTCGATAACTGATAATGCATTTCTTTCTGTTTCAGAATTTTTTTTCAACACAACAACAGAGCTTCAGTAGAAGAATGCTACTTCTGATCACTCCAACAATTAACTTGTCAAGCTTAATGCAATTAAAGGAGATCGCATTACGCGCCCGAGAGTTTGTGTGGAATTTCAAGCGAGGTTTCTTCGATCAATAGAAACAAAGATAAACATTACAGAGCTTTTGATGTAAGATATTAGAAAAATCTTAAGGGCAGGAACTAGAAAGTTTCAAATATCTTAGAGCAGGTATAATGCGAAACAAATTGAAAAATAGTATTACAAAAAATCGTCTGGTGGGTTATGTGAATGCAGTCCAACAAGTAGGATAATAATAAAAAAAATTAAATGACTCTTATGAATAATCCAGAAAAACAAAAATGTACCACAGGTAACAAAACTGAGTAACACTTTTTGTAAATTAACAACAGAGATCACCAATAAATCTGAGTCATATCACTTTCAATAGCGCTCAGCGTATATCAGATCAGTAGTGCAAAAACCGTGGGTCGCGACCTCTCTGGTCACAGAGTGGGTAGCTAAACTTGAAGAAATTTATTTCACAATAAAAAAATATATGGTTTTTCTTTAAAAACGTGGTCCCGACCCCCGTTTACTCTCGGTTTGAAAGCTTGCTTTTCATACCTTTTCCACCAGAAAGTGACGTCACATAGCATTCTCTCCAAGGTTCTGGATATTTCCGCTCCTGGTAGAGATAAGACCACAATTCATGGATTTTCTAGTAGTTTCGTTTTGTCGCCAAAGTCGCCAATTGATAGTCTTGTCATAAGATTAGCATGTCAGGGAAACAACTTTAAAACTTCGTAACAATAGGTTTGCTTGAGCTGGAGAACAGTTAAAGTTTTTCAGTCCTACTTGGTCTAGGCATTTTTAGCCAAGTCAATGAATTAACGACTGATGACAAAGCGGAAGTGTGGCATCTTAGGTTGCTAAAGCGACCTTTTGGCATTTAGGTAGCACCCGAGGTAGAAGTCTGAATTAGTTCCAAAACATTGCCTTCCTGAAAACCTTTCAGGAGAAACTGACCACGCTTTGTGAAATACCAGGAAAACCTCCATTAGCCAGCCGGACAGCAACAAGCAGTTTTTTCTTAATCGTACATCAGCCTAGCATTTTTTGAATAATACTGGTTAAGAGTGCAGCTAATGTGAGATGTAAAGAAGCGGTACTTGTGGAGGAGTCAACTGAAGTGTAGTCTGGAACTTGCGCAGTCTTCCTCCGGTGTGATTTAAAAGCAGAGAATGTAGACGTTGTTTCTCTTGTTTAGTTGCCATGTTTACGTTGTTTTAGTTTGTGCTTTTATGATGTGTTTTTATCAAATTATCGTTTTAAAAATATAGATGACTAGTTGATTCGGTGCAGAGCACTTCGCTCGGTTATACGCATACCATGATTTTCCTGACGCTTCTAGAGCCAAAATCAGCGCTCCAAGAAAATTCGCCAAGATAAAAAAAGGCGCCAAGTGGTGTGCGCATAACAGAAATGTAGCCAATGTGCAATGTTCACAATAGTAAGTTCCATGATGTTCACCTCAATTTGTGAAATGACACGACTTTGTCTTCGCTGACTTAAACTATTTTGACATTGATCTAAATGTTCTGTGGCTCACCTAAGCCAGTATGCTTCATTTCTAACTGATCACTTTTGAAAAATTTGATCCAAAGTTTCATTATATTGTTAGAAATATTGTGAATTCCTCATCGAAAACTCATTTTTTTCGAGAAAAATTATTTTACTCCAGAACAAATACAGTAATAGACTATGACTATGAATTTATGCCTAACATGGAGGAGACTACCGGTTTTGTTCTGTGAACAAACCGATCGTTGCCATCAGCAAAAGAGGAATTAACCTCTTTTCTGTGCGACGTACCTTAGTGTTTTATGTACTATATAGATTGTTGTGACTGCATTATTTGAGAGCTATACATCAGACTTAAGACGAAATCAGGTAGATTTTAAATGTCCTGCTTAATCTTAGTTATGGCTGCTTAGTTTTGCTACAACGTCTGTCAGATAGATGCAACAACTAAGGACAATCCTCTTCCCCAACTCTCTTTGTCAGATTCACGTTCCTCCATCATGCAATGCATTTATTTTAGTTCAGTTAACAGGACAATGAACATTTTTAACTAAGTTCATCATTTTAGCATCAGTTCTCTGGAAAATCATCACTGTAATTTAAAGTAGAAACAACTTCAACAATTCTTTATTCGTGTACCAACTGTGTGTAACAAATTAATTTGATATCGAAACCGACATTCATTTGTTCCTGCCCAGTTTTCAAAAATATTGTGCACCAAAAATTAACGACTCTACTAGCAGTGGAAATTTGCGGCAAAATCCTTAGTAATAGTATAGGACTAATTTAATGAGCAGAGAGAATTGAATTATCCAAATACATCCCATTATCTTGACCTTGGTTTTGAGCATTCGCTAATTAACTTATTTCGAGCTCGTTTAATTTTATTAGTATCGATTCACACGTGCTCATATCTTAATCTAATAAACTAGTTACAGCAGTTAAGAGAGGGAATTATTTAGCAAATAACGGAATCCATTACTGTGAAATCTTGTATTGAGAGAGTGCACCATGAATTTCATACATCTTAATAATACTCATATATCAGAAGAGAATGAATGAAAATGGAAAATTCATTAATTGGGAGAATTAGACAATTTTATTCTTGCAAAACTAATTTCATCTCTTACTGATCATTGTAGCAGCAAAAGTTTTTATACCTAATATAACATAAAAAACTAATTTCTAACTCTTTAGATGGAGAAATATAATAAAATAATTATGCTAATTAGAATATCACATCATTCATATTTTTAGTAAACTGATATGATAGATTCCTTAGGTGAGAATAATGATGAAATTTATATATTTGTTTCTTAGAAACATCTAACATTGTAAAACTGTAGTACATTATTTGAGATGAAAAGTTTTAATTCATCAGAATAATTTTAAAATATTTATTCGATTTTGAAATTTTAAATAAAAAATCAATTTTCTGTCTCTCATTTAGAGGACGTGATTTAGACTCATCCCGTTTCACAATATCTGGTAATGATTTGCAATTTTCATCAACGGTTTTGTTTGATATGTGCAATATTTATATGCATTTTCGGAAAAATAGCATAAATATTCGGGAAGATCTAAAGATTTTCTTGAAAAAATCCCAAATTTTCCCTCGTGTTTTCTTGCTTAGAACGTGCAGACTTTTTTACCAAATAATATGAAACTTACAGAATTCTCGACAATATGGTATAGAAGCATTAAATAGCATAACTAAATGCATAAGCATTAAATGTAATTTAAATTCATTATTTAAATTACATTTCGATGAAAACTATTTGTCAAATTTAACGTGCAGCTGGGCCCACATACTATGAATCCTTGGTGGAATCGGGTTTCGTACCTGGAACATACTGGTCTCGAAACCGCGAGACCTTACTACCAATTCAAAGCTGATCTTTTCAGGAGGAATAAGGACATGACTTCACAGTACAATGTAAGACAATATACAGTTAAGACAGTGTATAGTAAGACAATGTTAAGGACATGACTTCACAGTAGAATGCAAGACAATGTATAGTTAAGACAGTGTATAGTAAGACAATGTTAAGGACATGACTTCATAGTACAATGTAAGACAATGTATAGTTAAGACAGTGTATAGTAAGACAATGTTAA
>BGPR01000131.1:239615-266042 GCA_013235015.1 Araneus ventricosus
CGGATCTTCAGTGGAATCAAGTTTCGAACCTGGAACCTTCCTGCCCCAAAGCTGAGACCTTACCACTAAAAGTATAGGTTTGTATGAAATGTTGAATCCAATCGATGAAAGGGAAGGTATTTAAAATGTGTATTCGCCTTTCAAGCACAAAACACGCCGTATTATGTAAACTGCAGGGTTGCTATTATTAAAGCTTGCCTATTCAGACTTACAGGGACTTAAATCTGGTTCTATGGCACCAAACGAAATAAAATTTCAAGAAAGTATGCAGTACAAGGGATGCGCTCCATAAAACTCGAAAAATATTTAAATTTTTGTCAATAGGTGGAGCTGCGCCACTATTTGTGGTTATTTTTGCAGATATTTAGTTAAAAAAATCAAGAAAAATTAATTCCATTGTTCTTAAAATTACAATTCGATAATTCAGATAGGTCTAGGGCAAGAGCCACGACTCCAAACAGTAAAGGAAAGTGGAGATAATTTCATGCCATGTAATCTGAGTCAAAAAACAGAAAAAAAACCCTTTCACTTTAAAGCAACGAATAAACAAAAACAGGGTTACGTATGCTCATTGAACACTCCATTATTTTTAATCACGCGTTCTGAAAACTGCACAGCGTAACGTGACCTATGGGAATGATCAGATGTGAAGTTGAATACTGTCCTTCAAATCAGAGATCATCTGACATATGCCTTTAGACACAGAGCCTATCAAAAAACCGACGACCAAAAATCGCACTGTGTAAGATCAGAGGATCGTAGTGACCAAAATGTTTGAAAATAATGGATTGTATCAAGATCTTGTGAGAAATGGCTTTTTAAGGCATTTTGAACTGAGAGAGTGGAGTGAGGTAGTGCGCTGTCTTAAATAAAAACGATAATTTGAACGAAAAAGCATTCCAGTTCTGAACTGAATTTCGACAGAACTTTTAGTTAAACTAAAGAAACTGAACTGAAGTATTCAATTTTCATTTGTGCCACATTCTGGTAAAATTCTGTTTCGTTCCGAGTCATAGAATCGGCTCTAGAACCTTCTAAACAGGTTAACGTTAATTATAACAACCATGTTTACGAAAAAGTCAAGGGGAATCAATATGAAAAGTCAATCATAACCATCTCAGCTAGTTTATTATTTTAATTTAACACCACAGTATACCCCCGAACTCGGAGCCAAGTATTATTTTAACTGGGACACAATAGTAATGTGAAATCAAAAGGTTTTGCTGCATTCGGAATACAATATGGGTATTTCATACTCTTTTATACATGCACCATAATGAAGCAATGTAAAGAACTTCATTCTGAAATATAGCGTCGATATTTTACCTAGAAAGCAAGCAGGATTTCTAAAAAATGTATTCTTTAAATCCAGTCTTTCTTTTTTGCATCGACGAGATGTGAAATAGGTTATAAATATATACAATAGTAGGTAGAACATCTTAGTAATTCACCAATGACATGCTGGTTTGACATGCTGGTTGTATTCATCGATACGTGCTGATTCATCGTTGGCATCTTCTGAAACTTTCAATGGCTGTCTATTTAAATAAACATCAGTCCCAATTTTTATGCGTTTTAAAAGTGAATAGAAATGGTATGATTAATTATTTTTTTATTTGCAATGCTTTAGAAAGTATCTAAATTTTTTTGTTAAGCAGCAAGCAATATAATCTATTGATTTCTAGAAGATATTTTATTTAATAATCAAAAGTAAAGGAAACATTGAAGGTGGCAGGGATATCATGTGCCAACATGAATTTTAGTTGGAACTTCATTTGAGTATGGCTTAGGATTTCCTTGCTCTGCCATTTACCCGATAATTTTGAAAATCCAAAATTAAGGGAAGTCGGTGATGGAGTAGTTAAAATTAGTCTCGGCAAGTAATAAATCAACCACTATCAAGAAAAACCCCAAGATTGATTCTCATCATCTATTCTACATTTCTTGTTTGAAAAAACTGTGCTAAAGTGAATGAAGCACGTTTTATTCTCACCTTTACAAGATACAAGTACGAATCACTTTTTCCATTCACTATTTTTCGCTGTCACGTTCTTCAATAGAAATAGCAGTTATCATTCAGGTAAAACCATCAGGAGAGTATTCTTCTGAGAGTAGAACTCAGGGAGAGTATTCTTTCGACTCAACTCTCTCTCTCGTATGTTTAAAATATATACAGAGTTTTGTGCATAGCTTCGTAGTATAGTGAGAAAACTTAGATTTTGAATTTCCTTCACACATATCTACAGCTTTGATGTTCCAACCTCATTCCAAATTTCACTTGTCTAGCTTGTTACGTGTTTGAGTTATCGCGGTCACGTACACTTTGATAGACAAACCGATGAACAGTCAGCCCATTGATGGATTTCGTCCAAAATTCGATACAGATATTCAATTCTGATGAAAAACCATATACCAAATTTCAGCATGTTCACATGCCCCCGGACGGAAAAGATACCATTAACGTCCAGAATATGAGGCAGGTCTACAATTGTCGTGTAAAGACCATTTACTAAATTCCTTTCGCTAATCTCAATCCGTTTTGAAGTTATCATATTTCTAGATAAATAGATGTGATCCCAAAATGGTTTTTTGGACTGAATGAGGTCTGAAATTAGATATTCACCAAAATCTCGTGGCTGAATGTTTTGGCGACAATTATTTTTCTGTGCATACTTCAAACGCGCGAATTTTTTAAAAAAGGAAAATTCACCAGATTTGAAATTACTGTGGAAGGGATAGTGGTATGAGTGTTGAGAAGTATTTCATAATGTTTCTATCGATACAAAATACAGATGAATAAGAAATGATAAACCTTCCCTAACCAAACCTTTTAATATTAACCAATTACGAATTCCGTTCGAAATGATTTAATTAAAATCTCTTCCCAAGTTCGATTACTGCGAGTGAGTTTGATGACGAAAATTTCACTAGTACTAACACATACAGGATCCTCCCACACTAAATTCTTTTTGTAATATGTTCCGATTCTCTATATGCCAGCATATTTTTGAGACGAAATGAACTTAACAACACGCGAACAAAACTTTTATGGCAACACCCCGTGTTATTTCCCGTCGATGCCCCAGACGAAGAAGAGATTTATTACATCTTAGTCTATCGTCTGTTATAGGAGTTAATGAAATTCTTTTCGTGCAAGTTCTGTCGGAAAACTCTTTTCTGCGACAATTCGATGGTTGCCATTAATTCCTATTAATGGCTGTCGCGTGACCGACATTCGTAGCTTAGATTGAAAAAAGAAATGGATATTCAGCAGTGTTTCTGCTGCAAATCAAGCACTCAGCAGCGGCCACATCCATTCTGGAGCTTTGTAGTGAGACGAGGTAAGTAATGGTATCTTATCTAATCCGAAAACCAGCAAGCTTCATGGCTCAAGTTTTGCAATAAATTTTAAGTGCCTGAAAAGTAATTACAGCCAAAGGGAACAACCGCTTAGTGTCTGAGCGAATGCTGAATAATAATAAAGCTGCTTTGACAGAACATACAGGGAAGAATTGTTTACAATTGCTTTTTGTTTGCCAGCAAGTTTAATGCGAAAACTTTTTGTCCAGCTGCCAGTAAACTATCAGGGTATTTAAACTACGGAAAATGTAGTAAGCTTATTTTTAGTAGAAAGTGGCTTTTTAATAAAGAGTTAGCATAGCTATCTGAATTATAGTTTCGGAAATGTTTAATGAGTTCGAATTATATCAAGTTCTAATATTTCCTGGAAATTTAGATATGTCTGCCAGTAATAAAGTGGAATGTATGTCTGTAAATGTATGATAACAAACATACTTTTGAGGGGAGGATTGCGTACCCGGAAGTATTTTTTAAAAATTTTAATTAGAATTTTGGTTGAAACTGAGCGAAATTTTAGCGTTTTTCCTTCATAACTTTCAAAAATGTGATTTTTACTTCGTTTTAAATTGATTTTTATTTCACCTGAAAGTTCAAAAAATTATCTTTTCAATAATATCAACTTAGTCGAAGTTCAATTTTTTCTGTAAATTTAATAAATATTTAAAAATATTTCTGGCATAATTTATAAGAATACTTTTCAATGAAATTCTAACCCATTATCGTTATTTTAACAATATTTAAGTGCATATTTCTCTTCCATTGTTAAAAGTTAAGGTAATATCCTAAAGGATTTTAGCTTCTTTTTCTACTTCATCAATATTTCTGTGAAATCTGTGAACGAAGCCTCTAAAATAGTATGTATACTAGGAAATATATCCAGTAAGTTGAATAATTATAGCTGCTATGTTTAATTTCTGTTAATCGTCATGTTTTAATTCAGATAACATCTTGTTGGCATATAATGTGCCGCACATTTTAATTTTGAAATCAAATGCATGTTTTTTATGCGGAATAAGAAAGTGAAGTTAGTGCCGAGAAAGTGCAGTTAGAAGTTATGTGACACAGACAGTTACTTGACTCCATTACGGACGTTCTTGTTGACAAGGAACAGAACAGGTGCCAGTCCTTTAAAAGGACACGTGTTAAATGTCTATCACAATTGAAGTTTAAAATTATTTTGTTAAGGGAACCATAAATAGCAGCTTATGTGTCAGAGACTCAATTGAAATTATATTCCCAGAGAACAAGCTAATCGCTGAAGACTGCTTGTAGTCACATAAAGTTGTGTGTGTGAGTGTTTGAGTGTTGAGTTGTGAGAGTTTTTTATGTGTAGCCCAATTGTCCTTATTTTATCAGTGTATTTTAATGGGAAGAAAATTTCCTTATGAAAGGCTTTTTCATTCGCATTTTAAATAAGCGTGCTAATGTTGTGTAACAATAAACTTCATACAACTCGAATGGCTTTTCTTGTCATCTCCAGTCTGAAGATGAATAGCTTTACTAGCCGCCTTCGGCGACCATCTTGTTCGCCAGGAATAAAATTTCAATGAAATCTTTTATGTATAATTTGATATTCTTGATTCCCTTCAGAAAGTAATTTTAAATTTCATTTGCGATAGACATTTAACCCCTGTTCTTTCAGTTGCCTTGCACTCCTGGCTCGGAATTCGGGGGTATACAGTGGTCATAAGCAGCCTTGCACCAGTTCATGAACGTCCCTAATGGTGTCAAGTAACTGTCTGCGTCATGTAACATCCAATTGCGTGCTGTCGGCATCGACTTCACTCTCTTATTTCTCTGGCAAAATATGCATTCGATTTCAACATTAAAATGGCTCGGGACGGTTTACTTCCAGCAGCATGCTAGTTGGATGAAAATATACTTATTAAAACAGATCATTAAACATTAATATATTACTTTAGCTTTCAACAATGGAAGAGAAACACGCAAATAAATATTTGTTTAAACAATTAAAACGGTTTGAATTGCCTTGCAACAATGAAAAGTATTGTTGTAAATTACGCCCAAAAAATATTTTTTTAAATTTATTAAAATTAGAGAAAAAATCGTACGAACAACTTAATTAATATCATTGAAAAGATATTTTTTAAATTTTCAGATGGTATAAAAATAATTTTTGTGCTGTAATATGTTCGGATGTTATTGAGAAAAAAAGCCAAAATTTAGCTTAATTTTTAATTAATTAAAATTCTAATTAATATTTCAAAAAACAGCTCCGAGGTGCACGTTCCCACCCTCTAAGGTATGTCCTGTAGAGAGCCAACACACAAACATATTCTCCTTTATTATTAGTAGAGATGTTGGAGGAAAAATAACCGAACGAATTCCTGCGCTACGTACAAGATACCCGTGCAAAAAGTATATATTTTAACATATTATTTCGGACGTAAGAAAGATAAAAGACATTAAATAATCTTCGTTATTTTAGTTACTATGTAGTAATTTAAATGCTGACTGTGGAGTACTGTTAAAATCCTCAACAGTATGAATTTTATAATTTTAACTGCTACAAAATATGCAAGAAAACGAAATGTTTCCGGACTCTTTTTCAAAACAGAAACTGATCTCCTTATCAATAAGTATATAAAATAGTAAAATGAAGTCAGCCTACTTTTAGAAAATTAAAGAAGAAATATGAGATAAGTTGAAATTGACAAAAGTAAATTTTGAGTTATCTTGTGCCAACATAAGCTTTGAAGCACTTAATTTGGAAATGATGTAGATTTACTATGGTGCATAATATATATACATCTGATAATTTTAAAAATCCCCAATAAATTCACACCTGTTTTCGGCGCATGCATTGCTTAAATTTTCGGCTAATGAAAAATATTACTTTTTTTTTTTTTAGAAAATATCAATTTGAATTTTGGAAATAGAAGTCAAATGTTCTCTACATTTCGTGATCAAAAACTTGTTAGAAGTAAAACGCTAAATATATCAAGCCATACAATCTCTTCAAATATCAAATGAAAGGTTTACTTGCAGCCAGAATAGTTCTACTGTATCAAGTGCGGTGAAATTCAATAGGTCATGAAAACCTCCGAAAAGATATCGGGTACACTTTATGATCGAAAAGTAGAATTCTGAACACACGATTAATTCAAACCAGCATGTTATTTAAAATCTCGTTTGCATTACTTGTGTAATGTCGCAAACGCCTTTTGGTAGCTCTTCTTGCTTGTTTCACAGCCAAGAATAAACAAAGCTCCTCAGAATTTCTTTAATCCTCAAAGAGGGCCGATTTTTTTAAAGAATAATTTCCATTTGTTACATATGAGTTTTTAAACTGAATAATTAAAAACTTCTTGTTATATAATGGAATTTTTAAAAAAATGCATAAATAAATATGAATTGTTTGGTTTGGAACAAAGCATGGAAAACAGTATTTGCAAGTTCGGTTGCTTGAAGAAATGATAAATAAAAATTCTCAGAGAAATAGTACTAATATTTACAATATTTACACTAGCATTTCCAAGGCAAATCTATTACTTCTCCTCTCCCGTCACAAACATTTCATTCTCTATTATACCAGTTTATCGTTTTCTCCATCACTCCATCATTTTATATCTTCTCCAAACTCGCTTTTCCAACCTTTTAAGACTATAGCTGACCGTAAAAAAATTCATTGTTGCCTTTGGATACCATATACTAAGTACTGATAACAAATTGTCACTTTAACATATAGACACAGTTATGCAATTACGAACTAACTTCCATTTTGCAGATTTACTCTTCATTGCTTTGAACTATACCTTAGAGTCAATAGTGTTTATGCAAAATTGAACTGACTTCACAAATTATTCAGCAGACTAGTTACAATACAATACAGGTCTTCCTGCTATGTCTAGCTAAAATGATTGATTCTGAAAATGTGTTTATTGATTCAGAATTATATAATTTTGCCTATGTAGCGTGCGTGAGTCCCAGACGACTAACTTATGGTCACGTATTTAAGAAGAGAGTGAAATTTTGAAATGAATATTGATTACCGAAGGAATGTTTGTTTACAAGCAAAAATAAGAATAATGAATAAAAACGGCTTCAAATACAGATTAATAAAACAGTCACATCATCTGAAGAAAACATAATTAAAAAAGGAAACGTCTTACCTATTGGTAGTTTAATACTTTTCAAATGTTAAGTTCATTCTAATTATGTTTGTAATTCTTTAGAAATAATTATGTATTTTCAGTTTTTTCAAGACATTGAAAGGTTTAAATATTTAAATATAAAATCTGTCACTAAATGTGGTTGCATTTTGCATTGAATACATAGCAGCGAAGAATGTGGTTTCAGAATGATTACTGGATTATAACATAAAAAAATAGCATTCTTTGTGACGGCAAAATATCGTTACTAATATCCATCGAACCATTAGTACAAATAATACAGTAAAGAAAAATGTGTCTTTTTAACAAAATAAGTGACTTAAACGTATAAAAATGATCAGATACATATATATAAATATCACATATGTATACATGCATTGAAAAGAAAATTTATTTTCTCGTAGAAACTGTGATTAATAGTTTCATTTTGCTGTGTTAGGATCCTCATATTTATTCCGGATCCTACAGAGATAAACCTGGTAGTCTATCCTAAAATTTGAGTTGTATTGTATAACCGAAAACACTTATTAACCCCTTCTTTGCCTTACGTTTTTATTTAACCTCTTAATTAGGTGCCACCACACATTTGATACATTTTTTATTATTTCAATCTATTTAAGATATTAACGGATACTTGAAACAATTAAGCGTGACTAGGTGATTTTTGTATTTAAATTTGAATGTTACGTTGACTTAATTACGGATTTAAATAGCGTACGGTCACAAAAGAGCCGAACGTATGACATGCGATGCCTACCAAGAAGAGGTTAACTTATGCCTGATTCCGAAAGTGAAAAATATACTTCCTGTGCTCCTACATGTTCCATAGACAATATGTTGTCTAATGAAAAGGGATAACCAAGTCTAATCATTCGACATATCAATTCTGCCAGTTGTAATTCAACCCTTAGATAATTGCTTAAAGATTTAATTCACCCGTTTAAATAATTATATTGGCAAAATAAGAGAGTTTCAGTCTTCAAAACATATGTCTGGGTTATGTCTATTGTAGATTTAGGCAACTTCTTTGTCTTTTTTCAATTATAACATCCTTTCTTTAGGAAACAAAAAACAAAATTTACACTGTTTACGTCAGAAATCATTAACTGGAATAAAACGCACAAAACTTCTGCCTGAACACTTTACAATGCAGAGAACGAGCATTCGAAACAGCTAATAAATACGTAAAACTTCAGAACTTCTTTGTCTGTAAAAGCCTTTCAGAAATATTCGGAATTTCAGTCTGTCCAGATGTTCCCACGAGAGTATTCTATTATTCTGAAAAACGGGGAGCTCAAACCCTCTTATTTATAACCCGAGAAGATCGGGAAAATGATCTGAGGAAAAGAAGGCTGTGTTTCTTGAAAGTAAAATTTTCTAGAAATTCATCCTTTTCTACATAAAGAGAGAATCAGAAACTACAACTGAGAGAGTATTAAGAAGGCTTGAAGAAAAAAAAGTTTTAAATATCTTATTGATCGCTTACACCAGAGGAAATGGGAAGTTTTTGAGCAGAACTTTTTCTTTCCTGTTCTTCACAATTTTTCAAAAGATCGTGGTTCTTTGTTTACTTTTTTAACAATTTCTGAGTATTTTTTATGCAGATCCGAAAATCATAAATAAAAACTTATCATTTCGTTCTTTTGTTCGTGCGTTCCTTTAAAAAACGCATTTAAACACAGATTTTATCATTCAAAATAAAACAAATGGCTCTTCTTTTCGTTTTGGAAATTTTTTAGAAGTTTTTGCTTTTTCATCATGTAAAGAATATATATATAAAAATATGACAAACTTAAATAGTGACATCGCGGATCTAAAGAGACGCAAGTTAAACCAATTTTTTGTACATTACACAAACTCTAACATTTTCGAAACATCGATCCAGAAAACTTTACTTTACACTATCACACACCCCTGACTCCAAAGATAAAAATCTCCGGTTTGCAGTTTGGATGAGTGTGCGTAGAAACTTTATTGAACAAAAAAAAAGTTTATATACAGTGTTTTAACATTGACGAAAAATATGTGAAAATTATAAAAAGAAACAAAAATGTGTGCTTATATATGAAAAGAAAAACTCGCGAAGCAAAAGCCATTTTTAGGCAGGTCCCAAAAGTTCGCTGCACCTATATACTTGTAGGAGGACTGGTTAGGGTTCTAGGTATTGAACCTCTAGAGGGTCTTAGTCCATAAAATATGTTCTGTTTTGATATCCTTCTTTGGCTGGTGGTAAGGTCTCGGCTTCGATGCAGGAATTTCATAGGCTAAATCCAATTTCCCAAAGAAACACAAGATTTTCGATACATCTTATGTCTAGAGCCAACCTTCCTCCCGTTGGTATGATTTGGAACTCTGAAAAAGAGGGGGTCGATTCAGGCGTCACCTTTGCCATTTGAACACTGAAAATTATGAGCTCCTTCCCGAACTAACCCTAGTGTTGCTTCAGAAACCGGGACGTTGATGCAAAGAGAGGCAGATAAACTGGATTTTTTTAAACTGCCCGTGCTCAGTCTTAGAGCGAGGGACAGACTTGCGAGTGGGGACATTCAGTTCCTTTGTTCATAGCATTAGCATTTCAGTGGGTGTTTCGCAATAATGCACGTTATAATAGCGGGTTTTTGCTTAGGATTATTTTGTGAGGAGTGATGAATTGATTACCGCGTTTTAGCATGCATTTCTCGGCCGATTCAAAATCAACTGAAACAATAGCGGCTAGTGTAGATGCTCTGCGGAACTGCAGAACACACAAGATTTTTCAGTAGATAAATAGAATAACGAATTTAATTTTGCATAATTTTTAAAATTATTTTTCGCTTTTTCCTTTCTTTTATTATTGATTATTATAAATATTATAAATTAAATAGAATAACGAATTCATTTAATTTTGCATAATTTTTAAAACTATTTTTCGCTTTTTCCTTTCTTTTATTATTAATTATTATAAATATTATTAAATTTAATAAAATAACGAATTCATTTAATTTTGCATAATTTTTAAAATTATTTTTCGCTTTTAACCTTTCTTTTATTATTGATTATTCTGAATATTGTAAATTTTTTCAACAATTTTTTTCTGAATTTCACTACCGCGTATCGCCACTGGTATAGAATCAAAATTTAATTTTATTAATCTCTTAATTGATAATTAAGTTTTGAAAATATCAAAATAGTGTGTTATCATCGAGAATACACAAGTGTATAAAATTTCAAAACTCTACCATACCAAAAAGTGAGTTTTAAATCGATTACAAAAATTCATCTTCGTAAGCATGAAACAAGTCAAATTAAATGAAAGTGCATATTAAGTCAAAATAAAATATTCGATTTTTAGAGAAAGATAATATGCTTATTTTCTGTGCTTTCTATAAAATTGAAAACAACAAGGTCAAATGTTTCTATTTTACTGTATCATTTTATCAAAAATATCAGAGTTGTTAACTATTGTTTCAATATTAAGCATTTAATTTAACGTCCATTTCTTAAACTTGGCGATTTAAATTGCGCACATTGACTTTATTATGTGAATTTATTTATTCCTTATCTACGATTAACAAGAAAATAATTTTGAATTTTTTAAAACGAAAAGATCTTTAGATCTTACTTGAATTATAAATATCATCACTCTAAAAGTGTTTTTTAATCAAAAAATGAATCTCAAAATGAAATGCTTTTATTTCTTTTAGGTCTCTACGAAGGCTGCTTAAAAATAAAAAAAAATCTTCTTTTCAAACACTGGAAGCAACAGAAAAACGTTTGGAACACATCTTCGCCATTTCAACTGGTGTTAGCGAGCAATGCGATATTTAAAGCTTATTTATTCAAGCCGTCTTATGTTCTTCAGTTGTAGTTTCCGTCTCTTTTTTATGTAGAATAGGATAAATTTCAAGAAAATCTTACTTTCAAGAAGCTCCGCTACCTTTTCATCCAAGCATTTTCTCGATTTTCTTCGCAATGAATAAAAAGGATTGGAATTCATGTTTTTCAGAATAATATAATACTTCTGTGGAAATATCTAGAGAGGCAAAAATTCAGAATACTTTTTGTATGTTTTGAAGGACTTTGCAAAAAGTGGAAGTTGTAAGTATTTATTTCTTGTTTTTAATCTGTGTTTTCTGAATCAGAACTTGTCCATGAGTAGTAATTGAGTTCGAAATGACAAATAATGGCCTTTGAATTAAATACTCGTAGTTTAATTTAATCAATAGGACCCTTTTTGAATAAATATTCCTTTGTGCCCTTTTTGTATGTTTTGAAACAGGAATGCTATAACTACATTAATTTTCAAAAGTTAAGGTACAATCTGTTTATTGCGTCTAATTTGCAAATAATTTGAAAATTGGAGTAATATTGCAACAAATAGTTATTTATTGATTTATACCTAATTTTACCATCAAGCATAATTTACAATTAAATTATTACGTTCACAGTCTTTAATATCTTCAATATATATCAGAGTTTAATCTCTCTTTATACAAAAGTCCACTGTCTAAGAAAAGCAAAAAATGACAGATATTTGTTTAAAAAATTAAAAAATGAGCTTTAAAAAGGAATTTGTCATCCACTAAATGTAATACATTGGGGGTATCGATTTTCCATACTTTCAATTAAGTTGTGGACACCGAAATGAGAAGTAAAGTCATTCATAGAGCAACGCTTATCCGAGATCATTTAAGGTCCTCGGAGTGGTACTCGAAGCAGCCACCTGTCCTCCGAGGCAGTCCCAAAGAGGCTATATCGGATTAAGGTCCGGATATTGAACTTGCCAGTCCAATCGCTCCAAACCTTTATCCTCAAGATATTCCATGACAAGCCTATATCGATGAGGTCGAGCATCATCATTTATTAGAATGAATTCCTCCCCATTAGCGCCAGCATATGATCTGACATGTGCATCGAGAATTTCCTACCTCTCTATATCTCAGAGCCGTGACAGTTTCTCCATGAAGCACATGAAGTTCAGTGTGATCTACAAATGAGGTTTAAGCCCAAACTATGATTCCACCTCCTTTATAACTGTGTCTTTCAACAATGTTAGATTGATAGTATCTAGATCCTTGATCTCTCGATATCAGCGCACGACATGAATCACTCTTCAGAATAAATCTGGATTCATCTATGAAGTGTACAGAGACTCATTGCTGCCTGGTCCAGATAACATGCTCTCTTGGCCAACGTGAACAGAGACTTCTATGTCTTCGATGAGCAGGGACACACACAAGTGGTCTTGGTATTCTTGCATACATTGATTGTGTAGATGTCTTTACACCGTAGTAGCAGATATTCTCGTCGTTCTACAGAGAAATGTTCTGAAATGAGCTGCGACACAGTAGTGATCCCCCTTCTTCTGGCGGGCTAGAAAGCGATATCCTTCAGAGCAGTGACGGTTTTTCGAAGAGCTGAAAACGCTCGCCTCGTGCCAATTCTAAGAACATGGCAGTGCTACGCCGACGATTAAATTACCATATTGGGAAAGAGGAGGGGCCTAAAAAAACACTTGCGCCTGTGGTCTCATATTACCAAACTCCGCCACTGTGCAGGGGTTGCAATTCATGGCCAACGTGGAACAGATCTTCTCGAAACTGAATTTTCAGATTGAAACCTGATCCCACATCTTTGGACCACCCTGGGAGATACATTATGCATCTAACAGAACCATCTTCCGCCAAATCTATTTCCATCCACCTGATCGCCGGCCATCTTGATTAATCAGATAAACAACTTCTCTAAGACATTACCAATATCTTCATAGATAAAAATGAAGGCTAGCAAGAAATTATTCATTTATAGAAAACTCTTCACAGATTACGAAAGCAAGACATCTATATTTTTTTCTGGTTTCTATTAAAAAAACTATTTCTTTAAAAAATGAGTAGTAGGTATACTAATTTCCTTTAATTTAATTAAGGTTACACAACATCCTTCATATAAACCATATTTGTTACCTTTATTTGCTGTTCATTTAACGGTGAAGATCAAAACACAGGTTTACCTTAAATTTGGAAGCCAGATTATATTCAATGAACAATAAAATGAACAAATTGTTGGTCAATCTTCCAACAAATCTTCAGAAATACACCTGTAGTGCATATTCTAAAATGCATTTATATCAACGTGACAGATTTTTTATTATATATAAAAACTCTTATTAAATTATAAAACAAACCTGATGAATCATGAAACTGTAAAATCTTTTCCTTTGCGTGTAAGACACTATCTTAGTAGCTTAACAGTTTATCCACGTGGTAAGGTTGTATTTGTGGTTTTTCGGAAGAGAGCGACTTTTTATATATATAAACATAGGGAGTCCTCCGGCTTCAAGTGATTCTTTAATGGCCAATGAAATAGGAACCAAGCACTAGTGTAAATAGTCCACCGTTGGTACTAATCACTGTGCTGGTCTGTGAGTTCCTACCTACTCTCGAAACTAGACAACGTAGCTTTTCTCGTCGTTAAGAAAAAACTATTTAAGCAACGGAAACCGTCCAAGACGTCAATATAGGGTTAAATAGAAAATATAGTAAGCGTTTGTCATTTATTTCTGAGAGCTTGTAATGCTTACAGAATGATAGAAAGAGTAACTGCCATCATTCTGAACAATTTACTTATAATGACTACTTATAATATTTTTACTTCGTATACATTATTATAAATATACTTGATTTCTTTTTCAGATTTTAAAACAAGTTCTATTTTCTAACAACTGCAGTTATACTCTAATATGGAAAATATTTCTTCAACACCCGTTTACCATTATCTTTTATAACACAAAGAGTAGACGCATCCACTAAAATACGCAGTCCGGGTGATAATTTAACGTGTAAATTAGTTTTTATAAACTAAGTTCTTTTTTATTTAAGATATGATCTTTACCTAAAGGATGGATAATTGTCGGATCCTCCTACATCAAACCTAAAGTCCAGAAAGCAATACAGTTTTCAGATGAAAGCAAACACCGCCTCTGACGACGCCCATAGTAATTAGATCAGTTAGGTCACTTGAACAAAATCAACACGCATGTCATCGAAGTGTAAGTTGTTTAAAATTCTGCTATAATATGACGTTCTTTTTCATCCTGCAGGAAACTCATCGGATTTCCAAATCGTCACGGTGCACTTGACCCTATAACCGTCTTACCATTGGGATATCAGGAGCACCAAAGATAAACCCTCGTCTTCTGTCTCTTAAACAAACGATAGAAATATGATTTCCAAACTGTCTTGTTACAAAAGCAGTTCTTCGACCCAATTTGATGGTTGACATTAGCCTGTTAACACTCAAGATCCTATTTATAGGACAGTTACATTTGGTTTCCCGACTAAACCGAACGCATTATTTTGTTCCTTTTTTCTTCCTTTATCTAACAATCCAATAGGTACTCCCAAAAACAAAAAAAATTCAACTGGCCTATATCACCATTTAACCAAATTTTGAAGTTAAAATGTCGTCATTTAATTTTTATTTTATTTTCCCTTTGATTCGTTTTTGAGGTAAAGCAAGGAATTAGAAAGTAATCTTTTTTCATTTTGTACCATAGTTTGAAATCTTTAAAAATTATGTTAAAATTTATTTTAATGATTTTCAACCGATTTTTTTTATATATTTTTTTAAAAAATATTAAAAAAACTAAAATTCTCCTTCGAAATTTAATTTTACTTCACATTTACCTTAATTTTGATATTTTAAACGTAATTTAATATAAATCTATGTTTTAAATTAATGTGGGCTTTAACGGGTTAATCCAATTAAAGGCTCTCTCCTGAACGACAGTCGTAGCTGAGGTATCAGATCGTATAAATAATACTCTCAGCAGCGACTGCAGACAATCTGGATTTTATAATGAGACGAAGAAATCAATTCCGAAAGCAAGTATGGTTCATAGATCAAGTTTTCAGACATGACATATGCTTGGAACAAAAAAAAGCTGAACTTTATAAATAATGAATCGTGCCAAACATAAATACACAGAAGTAAAATGAGTATGATTAATCGAACAATAAAATAAATAAATTTATACAAAAAGTGCTGAAGATATTAAAAATATTGTAGACTTATTATGTAATAAAAAAATAAAGATAATATCCGATGCCGAAAAAGCGGAAATCCGCGTTTCCGCGGAAATGCGTCATGTCTGAGTTTTGCAATAAATTTTGGGTGCCTGAAAAGTGATTGAAGTTAAGTGAATCAAGTCGTAATGACTATGGCGGATGGTGAATAATAATGACGCAAAGCTAGCCGAGATTATTGGAAAGAATTTCTTGCAGGTGAAGTTTTCCTTTACGAAACAAAGAGTGACTTCACAAGTGTCGTCCTCAGTATTTGACCACTGCACAAAACTGCACCACTGCACTGCAGATCCTTCACAAAAGTGCCTCGAATCAGTACATTAATGTAATTCAACTCTAAAAGCAGATTTCAGCAAAGAGTATTTAAGGGATTATTTTCAGATTAGCAGTATACTGTAATGAAGTAAAAGAAAGAAATGTTACTGGTAAAAAATTATTTATTTATTTAAAAGCAATCAAATAGAGGTAAAATCATTTTCCAATGTTTCCTTCAAGGTTACAACGCATGGTTTCAATCACAATTAAAGCCAGCAACTGAACACGCAGAAGCTAATCATTGAAAAAATACTACAAATAGCTTTCATATCCAAAAGGTAATATTTGGACGATTTTCTGAATATTGCATAGTTTTATTATTCTGGATTAACATATAGAAAATATCAGAAAAATTTTAGTATGTGTTAAGTAACAAAAACTGAATAAACTTAATATCGGCAATGCGAGATATGCGCACCGTCTGATTTTAATATTTTTTCTTAAGCATATTCAATCCTTTACATATCAAACAAATTAAAATTTTAGACCAGAAAAAAGATTATAAAACCAAACCTTAAAAAGTGATTTTTTAAAATTTTTAAATTAGAGAAATATATAAATGAAATCTATTTATTTCTTTAATATATGCATAAGAATCACTTATAAACAAAAAAGAAACGATCCTTTGAAAAATAGGAGACTGACGATTTCTCTTTCTCTGCTCTTTCAACTGATATAAGCCACCAACGCTAGATTTAAAACTTTCTTTTTTCTCAAATTCTCTTATGCTCTTTCAGTTCTATCCCCCCCCCCCCAAGATTCCTCTTTTATGTAGAAAAGGACGATTTCTCAACAAATCTTACTTTCAAGAAATGCCGCTTTTTTCTCCTTAGAGCATTTTCCCGATTTTTTCGGGCAATAAATAAAACGCACCGGACTTCTCTTTCCCAGAAAAATAGAATATTCTCGTGGGAATACCTGCGAAGACTAAATTCCAGAATGCATCTGAAAACCTTCGCCAGAAAATCGCGGCCGCAGTGTCCTAGTGGTAAGGTGCCAGTCGAAGGGTTCCTGGTTCGAAACCCGATTCCCCTGAAGATCTGTTGTGTATTGGGCCTGTTGCACGGTTAATCATATATAGGAAGCCAAGCGTTCACCCGCTGGTGTGGTGCGGAAGCTTGGAGAGGGAGGTGCTAGTTCAGTTGTCGTCCTCGTCATCCCATCATGGCTAAAAGTTATGATGTCAGTTCCAAAGTAGCCCTCGTGTTGCTTCAAAACGGATGTTAATATAACTAAACTAGTTTTACAGAAGATCGAAGCTCAATGTATTTATTGGCTGACATCGTAACTTGTCCATGCAAACTGTTTGAACATTTCATTCTGATTAATGATCTCTAGCATAAAACAGTGACATTTTCTGAAAGTGTTGTTCGAATATTGTAAAAATAAAACGTAGTTGTAATTGTATCCTTTTTATTGCCGTAATCTATCTTGAGCACAGATTTATGTTTCTTCCTTCAATTTTTCGGAAAGAATTCGGTAAAGAATTTTGCAATATTTGTAAACATCAAATTCAGTTGATTAAAAGATTATTAAGAATGAATACACAAAAATTCATGTCACTTCTATACAGTGATATGGATTTTGTTTCAATTCAGAAACACTCACTATAGCCATTGATTTTTTTTAATTCAAATTTATATCAAAGTAGCATTAGAAATATGCAGCATTTTATTACTAATTATTAGTTTTTAAAAATGCAACATAAACATGAAATGTCTAGACTTAGTCGAATAAATTATGAATAAATTTAATTTATTTATAATATTTAAAATTGTGTACTTACATACCCGCGAATTATGGAAAGATAATTTTTATTTGTTATGGAATGAAACGTAGTTTCATTTTTATGCAGTAAAACTTTAATACGTTCAGTAGGTGAAAAATTATAATCCAAATAATAATGCTTCTTTTTTTTTTACTAAAATTATGTACTTAAATTAATAAATATTTGAACAATTTTAAGAAAAATTTATATAATTATATTACTTTCTGGAAGGAATTATAGCAAATTTCAGATAAAATTTCAGAAGCGACATCATCCGTGGAGAGAACGGGACAGAATATAAATATTATTAAACATTTATATATATAAAAACATTTATTCTATATAAACATATAGTATGAGCATTTAGTAAGGAACTGGTCTGACATAATATGTTACTGTAGATTCTAATGTCATCATATTATAGTTAAAATAATTAAATATAGTTAAAATACCTATAACTTAGTCCAAATAAAAGCTTAATGTATTTCAAAAATTTTTATGGAATATTCATAACCATATTCATTTATGTCATTCTAGTGAAATAGTAGCAAGAAAATCTAAAATAAGTTTCAAAATATTAATATTTGCATAATATTCTATCACTAATGTTTTTATAGGAAAAATATTAAATAAATTTCCAAACATTTTATGGAATATTCATTACCATATTCATTTATGTCATTTGAGTGAAACATTATCAAGAAAATCTAAAATAACTTACAAAGTATTAGTATTTGCATAATATTCGATCAATAAGGTTTTTAAATAAGAAACACTAAATAATGTTATACCTTATTAACTAGACAAATTAAATAAGAATGTAATTTTTTTTCCTTAAGTGAAAACAACACACACGCAACATGTATACCACAGCGGTAAAATAATAAATATATACTGTATATAAAAAGCATATAAAAATATAAATAGAGTTACCAATTAAAACAAAGTTAGCAAGTTAATATAAGCAAAATTAGGTTGCAAATATGTGATTTAATATGTAAATGGCAGGAGACTCCACTCAGAATCTGGTATGTTTTAAAATTAGTGCTGATCTCCAAAAATACTTGATGAACTTAAATTAATTACAAAATTTATTAACAAGTAATCATATATGAATACATAAAATCCATGAGAAAGTCATATTAGTATATTTGTATATCCATATATATCTACAAACTTGGAACTAACATGCCTTTTTCTTAATATTTTAATTTTCTATATCAGAGCCTCTTAAACTTTTATTTCTTGTGAGTTCTTTTTTTAAGCGAAAAACGTCCACGATCCCCAAATCAGATAATAAACACTGGAAGTCTCGATGAATGGGCCTTACTGAATGACAAATAAAACAAAATCCGATTTAAAATAGCTGTTCAACAATATTTTGATGAAAGTTCTATATGATGATAATTTTTGTAACAATTTTTGTCTTAAAAATATTGAAGGATTTAAAAGAAAACAAACTTTGAAAGCTTTGAGAACGCGGAATATGTTGACGACTCAATATTTAGGAAACTTTGTCACTATAAGTTCAATTCAAAATACGAAATATTAGCAAGAGAAATTAAAATGAAGTAATTATTTGCAAAATAAAGCCATTGGAAATGTGGATGTAATAAAAGACAAAAGTCAAAACAAATAATAAAACCAATAAAAAACACATCGTATTACTATATTCACTATAAGAAAAGAACTGTTTGACTTGAATTTAAAAATTATATTTAACCCACACAAGGCTTATCCATACTTTAATGAACATTTTTCAATCAAAATAATGTTAAACACAGAAAAATTCTAAAATCTTTTCCCTGTTAACTCACTCTATTCCATGCGTTTCTCGTTTTACATTTTCACGGCTGTGATGGCTTCACTTCGATCACACGAAAGAATCGTTTGGCTCATCTTTTAAGTTTCCTCGGAATTTTATGTCTCTGCTTGATGAATCGTTTTCAGAATCAGTTGACTTTTCTGAAATGTATGGAAGGCCATTTTGGAAATGGAAAGAGAGGAAAGATCTCATCTCCAGAATCGCAGAAAATTTCCGTTCGATTTCAAATAGTTAGAACATATTTCATAAAATGATACTTCCCAGAAGTTCCAATTCTATTTTATTTTAAATTTTATCTATTCGAACTTTCTTGTTTTCATTCTCAAAAATCTGATAATAATCTATTTTTAATCTAAAATTTACATTTTAGTTATACGGAAAAGTTCATATGTTCATTTCTTAATAAGTTTTCTTGATTTTATTCCTGAAGGCATAGTTCTTCAATGTAAGAACAGTTTTTCGTAATTAATTTTCTGATTCCTTTTTATCTTTCGACATTCAATTTTTCACATGTAAAATAATTTAATAAGAAATTAAAACAATATTTTAATGTAACGGTTTTTGGCAGTCCATTTAGTATTATGAAAATTTTAAACAAATCAATCAAATTAAAATTAAAATAGATAAATATTGTAAAAGGATCATTCGGAAACTAAGCTCCGGAATATAAAAATTCCTGCACCCGACAGATGGCGCTAATCTGCATATGTGATATCACGTCTGCAATGACTGAAGAATGCATCATAACGGAAAAGTTTGTATCGTATGGTGAAACGCTGACAAGTGTAAATCTTACGCTAAAGATTTCCTTCGGTTGGGATTAAATAAACCATTCGCCATATAGCCCTGACCTGGCACCAAGTGACTATACCTATTCTTACACTTGAAGCGATTCTTGAGTAGCCAGCGTTTTGATGACAATGAACAAGTGAAAGATAACGTAACATCCTGGTTAACACCTCACAGGCGATGATTTTCTATGATGATGGCATACAAAATCTTGTTACTCGATATGATAAATGTCTTAATGTGCTTGGTGACTACTTCGAAAAGTAGAACAATGTTTTTAAATCGTTATTAAATATGTATATGTGGACACATCTGTCTCCATTTTCCTTTACACAGTGACGGGAACTTACTTTCCGAACAAAACTAAAAGTTCGCAAAGGTTAAGAATTATTTAGAAATGTTTGAAGAAAACAAATGAGTATGAAATGGCATAAAAGCGACATAAATGTAAATTGACTGCTAAGTTCCGAAAAATTTTATTTGCCGGAATACGATAGTAGAGATTTCCTATTTGAAACGTTTTAAATAGAACGACTAAGAGAAGTTTGCATTTTCCTCTTTATTCTTTTGTACACTGAGTATACCAGGAGAAACTATAATCATCAAAATATTCGATCCTGGGATTTCATCAGAGGCGCCGTGGCATAGTGGTAAGATCTCAGCTTTGAGGCCGGAGGGTTTCAGGCTCGAAATCCGATTCCACTAAAGATCCGTGATGCATTGGGCCTGTTGCACGTTAAATCATACGTAGGGGTGTCAAACGTCCTCCCTGTGGTCCGGTGCGGAAGCTTGGAGACGGCGTGCCAGCTCAGGTGTCGCTCTCGTCATCTGACCAAGGTTCAAAATTACGAGGTCCATCCCAAAAGAGCCCTCGTGTTGCTTCTAAACGGGGCGTTAGTATAACTAAACTAAATTTGGTATTTGATTAAAATGCATTTACAGAAATGAGAATTTTTCTTCTAAATTAAAATTTTCATTTAACTGAAATTTCGAAACAAAGAATTGTTTCAGCACTATGAATGAAGTCGGTAAAGAAAACCCTATCCGTTGATACCTCGTTCTTTGTTGTAGGCTTTGTATTACTGAAGAAAAAGGGATATTGACAACAGAAATAATATATAGGATTCTTCGAACTGAAATATGTTCATGTAAATAAATATTTCAATTATGTTTCCAGCATGGGTCACATGAAATAGATAAAGTTGGCCGAAACGACAATTTTTTTTTTGTAACTTAAAATTTTCTTTTAACTCGATTTTATAACAAAGAATATGTCTTTCCGCAAAGCAAGTATGCTATCACGGAAGTTGATAAAATACCCTATCCAATAATATCTCATTAACTGCTGTAGGCTTAGTATAAGTTGAGAAAAAGAGAAATTGCCAATAGAAATAATATACAAGACAAATAATCGCAAACGGTTTTATTAAAAATGATTATTTTGTTATGTTTAATTTTTCTTTGGGGGGATAAGCGCTAAGTTTTGCTTTTGATTATTTATTAATTGTATTTTTAGTAATTAAATTGGGACAACAGTAAGAAAGTATTATGTTTAGAGATAAAGCTGAAGTATGAGACATTATACAAGGTATTCCAGAAAAATGTGCCCCACTAGTAGGGTAAAACCGGGTAGTTTGACTTTTTATATTAAAAGAATCATTGATAAAAAAGAAATGAAACTGTGACTTTTCTGGAGAGATATATTGTACTCCGATAAACTATGAATATTTTAATAAAATTTGGCAAGCTCTATGTCGAATATTTTAGCTCCAACAGACCTTCGAACTTTATCTACCCGATTTTACCCCACTTTCTGTTAATAGGTTTTCAAATTGTGTATACTTTTTCTGGAATACTCTGTATGTTGTTTCATGCGCTAGCTGCAATAAAAGTGTTTCGTCAAACAAATGTAATTGATGAGAGCTTTTTTCTATTTTTGCATTTTCATGGAGAGAAATATTTAACACTTCCTACCGTCAAACAAGATCCCTATTTTTTTATTATTTTTTGTAAACAATGATCCGATTACATCAAAGCAGAACCAAATTGTTACGTATGAAAAGATCAAAAGAAAGATAAATATCTGGGTTCTCTTTTTTCACTTTTACTTTGAGACACCATGCTGGAATAACTGTGTACTCCAGCCTTCAATAAATTCACTTTTTTTCACACTAGTTTATTAATTCTACTATACACGAGCATGTGTACAATTAGGATTCACTTTCAATATTATTCATAATTACTAACTCTGAGTTCGCCCTAGAACTCCTACAAAAACGTGTATACTCTCTGTGCAAAGTCCCAACTTCATTAATGGCGTCTACCACCTCGTCTCCGCTCAACTGTTCCTCCCACTCTTCACTTCACATCCTTTTGGCTGACGGCCGGAACAGCTACATGGAGGTTAGTGTCATGACACATACTTAAGTTGAATCAGTCAAAACTAAAATGTTTTCTGACAGCACAAGCTAGTAAGATTATTTAATTCATTTATCTCCGAAAGCATCTGCAACAATTTCACAGAGAGAACACAGAGTCAAGTAGTATGCATTCCATTCCAGTAGAAAGAAGTTGCTGCGGTGTTTCCGATATAAATAGTTTTTCCTTTACAATCCAATTAATCGTCTTCGTGGATTTATTCAATATGGTGTTCTTTCCCGTAACTCTTTTCATCTGTATAAGTGAGCGATTCGGGGTTACACCGAAATTTTAACTAGGAGAAAAAGCAATACTGTTTGTAAGCTGATAAAGTTGTATCTGGAAAGCAACGTTCTACGGCGAAAACACGTGCAGCTTATCTGTAGCGTATGAAATTGTTAGAAACTAGAATTTTTACTAGGAAAACAAAGTAAGAACATAATGAAAAACTTGTGTGTTTTTTTGGAAAACTTTAAAATATACTTTGATAGAATTTCAAACACCTTATAAATAAACCATCTGACTTCTTTAAAAGTTACAGTAACTTCAATTAAATTTCTTATTAAATTTTTACACTCTAACTAAACATAAATTCCGTCTCCATAACAATCAAAATTTAAACTAACTTTAATACAAATATGAAAAGAACAAAATAAAAACCAAACATTCATAAAACAACAAAAATAATTGTAAATGGTACCAGAAGTGTAAAACTAACATAAATAAAATATGTATTTAAATATTTCCACATGAGGTACTTTTCCTTTAAACCCTAGAAATGTTTTCTTTTCGATTTTTGTATCAATTTTGCTGTTTTATATTTATATTTCAAGCATTTTTTCTTTTTCCATCAATTTCAAACTTTTAATTACTTTTTTGTAAATTTCTTTTCTATATTTGTTAGACTCATCATCAATTTAAAAAATACTTATAACAATAGTATTCGGAAGATGAATTTTCTCAAAAAATATCCGAACGCGATCTTATGATTTTTTTCTTTTTTTTTTGAAAGATGAAAATGCTTTAAGAAATATTTTTAAAAAATAGACAAACATTCGAAAGAGAAATTTTAGACCAAAGGGAAAAAGGTAACATAAAATATTAAAGTAAACATTGTATTTCTCCCTATATTGCCAAATATTCTTTTCTTTCATATACAATATCTTGAAACAAGAAACCGGCTTGCTATGCAAAAAGTTGAGCTATGGAAAGGATCGTGTCTTACATTATGGATTTCTTCAATGTTTAATACGATAGCCTTTAAAATAAAACAATAGCAAAAATGTCTGAATATTTTATGTTCTTTTCAAGCTTTTGTTAGCAGGAAGTTTAGAAGGGAGAATTAGAAAGTATAATTCTCATGTTTTTATCCTTTCTTCACTTATACTTGCTTCCAAAAAAAGATATAATATCACTTCGAATATATTTTCGTCTTCTTCCCAAGAGCGTTACCGCTTCAAAAATTTGATTACAAAATGCTTTAAAAATTGTAATGAAAATTTTCAAAACACTTTTTAGGTTTTCCATTTACTCAAAGAAAAGGTTATAATTCTGGTAAAATAAGAAAGTATTCCTGAAATATAAATTTCCACTTCTGTATGATGTACTGGGTGTCCAAAAATTATTAGACACATTACAAAGTTATATAAAATAAAAACTAGGACATATATTAACAAAATATCTTTCCTAACTTATTATAGAATTACAAAAGTTAATAAATATCGATGTGAAATCCCTTGGTTGCGTGTTATAGTCCAAGTGATACTTGATTTCAAGCCTGTGTTTGCACGCATCTGTAGAGCTATCGATAAAATAGCAACTGTGATACGGTGCGTCAGTTCATCTGATACATACAATCTTTCACATGATCACTCAGGAAAAACATCCAAACGACCAAACTCTGGAGTTCAGATGGCACGATTGAATTTTTGAACTGAATGATTTTTTCTCATACAATAGACATAAGACAATACCTAGCTCCACCATTTTGGATTCTGGAAATAAATAATGCTGTCAAACAAAACTTTAGGATCCGTGTGAGTAACATTAAACATCGGGACAACGCTACTGTTCCTAGTTTGTTTGGGCTTTTTGTAAACTTTTGTAATGTGTCCAATAATTCTCAGACACCCCGTATATTTAGTATTTCATTTCCTGAAACTTTAAAAGCCAGGCTTCATTAAATTATGAATGAAAACATGAATAAAATTGCATTTTTATAAAGTTTAAAGATACATAGATTTATATCCCAGGATAATAAAAATAATTTTTCCTAATTTATTTAGTGCGTCTAGACTCTTTGCACTTAATATTTGGTCTCAAAAACGAATATTTCGTCATATAATAATATTCCCTTACACTAAATTAATGTATATGCTTTTTTAAAATTTTGCCTCAGTCTCTCGGTTTTTTTCATTTTAACGAAACAAGTATAAAATTTGTATAATAAGAAATATAAATTTAATTTCACGCCAATGAAATAATTATCATATTTTTAATTAGTTACCATTTATATTCTTATAAAGTCGAAGATATATTTTTCAGAATATCATATTTATTAAATTTATATTACGTCCCGTATGAAATGTCACTTACATTGCTTTCTATGAAACCATGTAGCTAAAAGATATCTATAATGTTTCTTCAAACTGATTCCTAATTTCTGAAAAAAATTTTGTCTCCTTAATAATTTTTTAAAAATTTCAAGGATGACATGATAAATTATTAAAAAATCTACATGTACTGATCGTTTCAAAATTGCAAGATTAGCACTTTTAGACGATTTTACTCCGGAAAGGAGTGACAGCCAATGAGTCAGATGAGCGCATTTCCAGAGTTCTTTGTTAGGCAAAATTTATACAAGGCAAAAAGCATTATTAAGTTGTTGACACTGTTGTGATTAAGGTTGTCGAATTGTTTGGTACAGTGAATTTTTGTCTTTCATAACTTTTATTTTCTTAAAATTTATTATAAGTTAATAAATTGTTTTATAATAAAAAACATATTATTAGATGTTTTTACTAATTTTGAAGCTGAATAAATGATGGGATTGTACGTATCCCACATTGCAAGTTATTGAAAGCAATAAAATAAATTACAACTTATATTTTAATTTATTTTTTTTACTTTATAAACTTATAAATGTATTATCTGCTGCTTATATAAAGTTCTTTGTCCTTTAGATTCAATATGCATAAAATTAAGAAGAGAAAATTGCTATCTAAAAATGATATTGAACAACATCGAAACAATAATTTTTGAAAAAATCAGCAATAAAGTCATTTTTGAAAAAAAAAAATTCGTATTTTGAGAAATATTTTGTATTAATTGAAATGATCGTTTTCTTTTTACATATTAAAAAAAATTCTGTGCAACTAGCGCTTTTATCTTCTTTAAAATTGTGTGCCTCAAAGAGTTAAATAGTCAAATTTGTATCGGCGATTTAATACGAAGAAGATTAAAATTCTTGACTCTTGCTCAACTAATAAATGAAGCTATAATACAAATAATGCACTCTTCGCAGAAAGCCACTGACTCGGCGACCTTGCTAATCCATTTCTTTTGTTCTTTCAGAGACGATATAGCACCTGCTAAAAGCGTCGGTCCATTAAGGCCTCATAGAACTCTCGATCTCCCGCCGGGAATCATCAATATGATCCTTGATGCTGCTTCAAACTGCAGAGTTCTTCTGGCTGTCATAACTGTGCTCTTTGATTCAGGGGTTCATTTCTCTTCTCTTAGTAGGTGTTCATGGGA
>BGPR01000131.1:266052-279489 GCA_013235015.1 Araneus ventricosus
TCAAATAATTCGACGTGAAAATAGTGTAATCGTCAAATAATTCGACGTGAAAATAGTGTAATCGTCAAATAATTCGATGTGAAAATATTGTAATCGTCAAATAATTCGATGTGAAGATTTTGATTAATTCATACGGTTTAGACATCCCTGAGTAAGCAAAAGCTTTTTCAGAATCAAGTCTGATTGTCCGTCTGTCTTTGGACACGATAACTCCAAAACGAAAATAACTGGAAGGATTAGATATTAGAAAGACCAGACTTTCGAGCTGCAATGATTTCTAAAAAAAGATTCCATTAAATTACTAAAAGATAAGAAAACACCACTAAACATTTCATTACACATGAATAATTTAATAAATATTTCTCTGACTTTTTTCAGTCAAAGAAAATTGAAAGGAAAATTTCCGCGAAAAAATGCTGGCGCATAAAGCAGGTATAAACAACAAGTAAGTAAGAAAAACATAAAACATTTTAGTGATTTAAGTTTCTACACTAGGTGATCTTAAGTTCGCCCACCAACAGTAAGACAAGGTCTCACAGTATTGGCATTTCTTTCAAAGTATCTCAACCGTTTCAGGCACATTTCCAGCAGCAACCGACAGTGTAGGCACTTGATTTGCGTCGGCTCCAGTTAAACTTTTTAGATTTAATTTTTGTTTACCATTAATTATCTTTTTTTTCTTATTTATTTTCTAATTTTTAGCTTGAGAAAATTTTTTCCGCTGTGGAAAACGTTTAAAGCGCATACGTTTAAAGGTCTTCTACTGTTCTTCTTCCCACTGATTCATTAATATACTGAAGAAATTTGGAAGAGTTTCATTTTTTCAGAACTTATACAAACACTATGTATCCACGTCAAAAAGTAGGCAACATTGAACTTTCTCTTTTCTAATACAACTCAGTGTAGTGCTTAATAATAACATACGATTCCGATCAACGAAAGAATGGTGTTCGTTAATACCACTTTAAAAGATCTTTTGAGAAAAGAAAAAGTAAGGTTAGTAGAGAAGTCACATCCTTTCTTGGCATTATCTCCAACGTGTAATTTTGTATTAGAGCTCTGGCTGGTTGTAAAGAAAATTGAGAAATTCCTTCGTATTGACTGAGAGAGAATTGTTGGTATAAAGACTTCACTAAGGGTGCCGAAGGGAAAATAGCTTCAGTATCATTCCTTTCTAGATGTATCAGTTGATAAAAAGAAATTGAACGGAAAGAATTTTTTTGCTTTCTTGGATTATTTTTTGTTATTGCTAATTCGAACCTATACAGTGTTAGTCTTAAGGAAAAGAATTAAAAAACTTTCCTGATGATATTGCTAGACTATCTAGCTGAAAGGTTAGAGAGGGAAAGGTGAAATAATAATATTGTGAGATATAGATGTCATTTAGAGAAAAAGAAACTGATTTAACCTTTTCATGAAAATAAAGAATAAGTAAGCATTTCAGATATTAATAATTTTTATAAACATATACTTTATTTAATGCGTTCTGAAGTTTCATGAAAAGAGGAAGAATTATTATTGGGAGAATATAATTTTGAAACCCGGAAAACGCAATCAAAGGTATTAATGGGATTTGACTTCGCATCTGGCATATAAAATGTCTTATGTCTGAGAGAAGCACACCTTTTTATGTGAGAGATGCATGGACAACATTGGGACTTTTTACTTTTGAAATTCAAATTCAACTAAAGGACATTTTATGTATGGGAATGCAATCTATAGATTTTACTAATATATTAGTTATCATCAACCTATGGGTTGTGTCTTCTTATGGGAAGAAGTTTGGTTAAAAGAAATGTCTTGTTTCAAAGCTTCACATAAGCTATTTTGGAACAGACCTCTTACTTGTAAACCTTGGTTAGATAAAGAGAACAACATATTAGCTGGCATCTCCTTTCTGAACTTCTACCCTACACTAAATGGAGGATATTTAACACCATTGAGTCTAGGATCCACAGAGTCCACATGCGGACACGGCTGATCGTTGTTGGCATCGGACCTCCAGCCTTCAACCCTGATCTTCCAAGATGAGACTCTGTACCTCAATTTTATGCGGGATTCATAGCAGGACTCGCTTCCCAGAAGGATGAGGGTTTAGAAAAATCTTAAATCATATGAAAATAATGTACATTGATGAGCATACTAAACACTAATATAAACTTTTCAATGAACATCTTTAGAGCGCCGATCTGTAGTGTAGTTAGTTAAGGCATGGCACAAGTGAGAAATATGAGTCGAAGGTAGAATGTTATGGGATCGATCTTCTGACTGTTCCCTTAACCAGCATTATTTAAAAATTGCTTTAGCTGTTGGTTCGATCGTGTAGACTGCTGGAGGTTTACCTGTTTCTCCAAGAGGAACATAAATCTGGGACAGATTCCACTGAAAGTTCTACAGGAAGACAAAATATCCCTGTATATTGGAGTTAAGTCAGACTTCTACCTCGGATGACACCTCGCGGTCAATTTGACTGGCGGAAGATGCAACACTTCCCTTTTGTCATGAATTCTTGGCTACATTAACTCTTTCGGCACTAATGGGCATGAAAGTCCCGGATATTAGATTTTATTTTCTATTGGTAAATAAATCCACGCGGTACGAACAAATCCGAGGTCGCGGTGGTCTAGTGGTAAGGTCTTGGCTTTGGGGCCGGAGGGTTCCAGGTTCGGAACCCGATTCCACTTAAGATCCGCCATGTATGGGGCCTGTTGTACGTTAAATCATACGCAGAGACCGAGCGTCTCCCGTTGGTGTGGCGTGGAAGGTTGGAGAGGGGGTGCCAGCGCAGGTGTCATTAATGACGAGGTCCGTACCAAAATATCCCTCTTGTTGCTTCAAAAAGGGACGTTAATATAACTAAACCAAACGAAATAAATCTCATATTCAGTTTAAAATAGTTCTTATTAATAATTTATCCTTTTTATTATCAGATTTAAGAAATTTTGAATAAATTCTTTTTGTGGGATATATTGTCCCAATCGTATTTAACAGTGGGGGCAATATGTCCCATCAGTGATCAAATTACTACAAGACTATTGTTACGAAGCTGTAAAGTTGTTTTCCTGTCATGATAATTTTATGGCGGGAAAAAGAGTTTCACAGATATTTTACTGGAATAGTCCTAGTCGATTATACGATTGGAATTGAGATTTCCACGAAACGGGAAAAGAGAAAAACTTTAAACTCATAGTATACTTCCTTTAGGATGTCAACATTAAATTAAATAATTTCTCATAGTTAAATTTTAATCATGCAAAAATTGGGCTGAAAGCGTTAAGTGAGATTAGAAACTCTATCGCTTTTTAGTTATCTTCTGTGAATAAGAAACCATTATCTAATTTATCGATAAAATTAAATTAGTAGTTCGCTTAAAGAGTGAGAAGGACACAGTTTTACGACAAAACAAACGAAAAAACAAGAAATTACCAAAGCAAACTTCTAACTTAATTGTACCCAATTAGCTAATTTATTAGCAATTATTAGTATTTATTTAGATAAAAATTTAATTCTTTTTTTGCTAGAGAATCATGGCTCATTTTTTTAGTAAAACGAAATTACTTTTCACCCTCCAAAAGCCGTAAACAAATTACATTAACATCCAGGAAACAGCAATTGTCCTATATCATTATTTCAAATCTGAAAGAAATTCTTCCCAATTATTTATAACATTTTGTTTGGAAATTTTTCTCGCAGGAATTAAATTGCCCGATTCTATTCTGTAACGGCATTTTTGGTTTCAGTCTATTTTATGTAAATGAGTATTCCAAAATTATTCGAAATACGCACAGCACACATACAAACAGCTTCAGGATATTAGATTCGGGTATTATCTGATTAATTATCCCATCAGATTGAATTTCGTGCCTTAGATTATGGTTTGAGTCCGTGTAAATTGCTGGCTAATGAAATTACACGATCTCCGAATAAGTTAATTAGCGAATGATCAAAATTCAGGTCAAGAGATATATTTAGATAATCAAATTAATGTTGTACCAATTACTGAAGATTTTGCCCGCAAACATAATTGCTAAAATATTATTTATTTTTGGAAATGAAATCCTTAACAGCTAGTCAGAAATAACTTAAAGATTGTTTTAGTATACGGAATGAAGCTACTGAAAATTCTCATTCTTTCAAATTAAATATTATTTATCGATTAATTTAACCCTCTGAATACGTATCCCGCGATTTCTGTGGGTTGAAAGCAAGTCTATTTTCTGCTGCATCCTACGATTTCGCAGGCCGATGTGTCTACGTAGTACTTTTATAGCGTTGGATCATATACTAATAAAGCTTAGCATATAAATAACAACTCACTTGACTCAACGGTATTTGAACACATTTGCAAACGTTGCACCTAAATATTGATTTTAAAAAAATCTGGAGTCAGTGGGTTAAAGGTTGAAAGCAAAATGCATATTAATAGAAACTTCACAAAATTCAGATAAGTTTAATCAAAGAATACTTTTAACATCAGATGTTCTTTAGTTACAGTAAGCAACTTTTTCGTTCGCCTTTTTGTTCTGTAGAGATATCGTACATTCTTTAGCAATTAAAGTTTCTATTCTCTAAGCTTTATCCATTGAGTTGTATCATAGAATCTTGAAAGGGTATCTGTGTTTCTATTGATCGGAGAAACTTAGTTTGAAATGCCAGGCAAGCGGCGAGGCACCTAATTCAATCGCCATTAATTGCTTTAAGGCTGACAAGTTAATTGTTTCAGTGATGTCATAAGGTCAGATATTATATTTTTCTATTGACGTTTCATTTCTGTACGTGATAATACTACTAAAATGAAAAGAAATGCTCAATTATCGGATATAAAGAATAGAACGAGAAGTAAATTAGGATTTGTTAAGTTTCCTATTTAGTTCATATTGTTCCCGGAAATGTATAAAATTTAAGTTTTAACTTGATTTTCTTTAATGTTAAATGAGCTTAAAAATTTGATTTTGCTGCTACTTGACTTGATTTTCTTAACTCAACTACTTAAATTCAATTACAATTAAAAATAATAATTATATTTCACTAGGTGTATCCACAAAGTCATTCATATTTGTGAATTCTATTGCCTAAAACAATTTTTTTTGTATCATGACATTCAAAAGTTTAAACACAAAACTACTATAATCATACTTCAAAATAATGGTACATGACCACTTCTTTTGGACTCTCAGATTAGCCTGTTAGATAAAGGATGAAGTTCAGACATATAACGTCTTGTTCTACAGTGAAACTAAGGTAAGTTGCTCACACCTCAAAGGATATATTGGATAAATATTTCCTATTTATATCTAAATTTAGAGTAAAAATATACTCTCTATTAATGAAAATTTGTTTAAAATTCTTATTTGGGGGGGGGGGTTAAAGGCCTATTTGCTTGATTTTGTATTCGCTTTTACTACTTATTGTATTTTATTGTTATAAATCATATTTATTTATAATATACGCATATTTATAAATACAAAGTTTTGATTGGAAAGACAATTAAATGTTAAAGTAATGAACATAAACTTTTTTATTGTATCCCAATGTCATGAACTAACAGCACAAAAAATTTCTTTCCAGAATCTGAAATTTTGCAAAAACATTTCGCATTGTGTATCATAAAATGCTAGTTTATCGCATACAAATAATTTTGAATCACCAACATACACAGATTCGTAATGTCATATGGATATCGGATAGCCCTTTTCTCCATGTTCAACAATGACACAATGCAAAGTACTTCTTTTTGAAATATAGTGTCAATATTTTATCCAGAATGTATGCTGGATTCCTAAAAAAAATTGTCTTATTTTGCATGGAGTAGATGCGGGAATAGGTTATAAATATTTATAATGCTCGGAGAAGCGTCTTAACAATACACCAGGGCATTCATTCGCATATTCAGCGTTGTTGGATTGACATACTGGGGTTATTTATATGCAAGATATTTCATCACTATTATTGTCCTAAAACTTCAATGGCTTCTGATCTCTGAAAAAACGAATAACAGTTCAAATATATTTATGCATCATGGAAGTACATAATTTTATGCGAGTGATATAAAGAATTGCTTTTGATTTGTTCAATGTAGAGAATGTTTGCATTTCTTAGACTTGATTGTTGTGCGGCACACACCAGAAGTGAAACTAGATTTCGCTGTCGCTTTGAAATGAAATGAACCAAATAAAACTTTCATCTTTTTTCTTTTATTTTGGCATGGATGTCTATCTCATCTAAGAGAGCTATAAAGAAGGGAAATCCCGAAACTCTTTTGTGTGCATCTCGTATTTTTTCAATTCAAGAAATCTGATGAACTGTAGGTGATTTATTTAAAAACTCAAAATCATGGAAATGCAATTTAACTTCAAAAGCATTCCCATAAAAGATGCACCAATTAATGATATCACTTATTATTTTTCAGCTATATTGCGTTCCACGGTGGGCTGCTATTAAGATCTCAGTTTTGGTTCCCGAGGTCTTCCAGGTTGACCCGATCCGATTCTACGAAAAATCAGACGTGTATAAGCGCCTGGCGCACGTCAAATCTGTTGAAGGCCAAATGACCTTCCTCTGGTGTGGTGCGTAAGTTCGGAGAGGAGAATTCTTTCTCGTCGTTTGACCATGCTTCAAAATTACGAGGTCCATCCTAAAATAGGCCATGCGAAGCTTCATAACGGTATGTTACTATAAATAACTTTGATACCGATTTCTCTTGAGAAACATTATACAGATGCAATTTCCCAATATAATTGTATTAATGTAAATTAGAAATTTCGTCATTATATTATTTTTGCTTTTGATTTTAGGAAATCCAAATTTTTGATGTTTCCCTACGTAAAACTTTAATAAGTACTTTCTGGCAAAATAGTCAATGATTTTTAATAGGTTCAGTTAAAATAAATAAAATGTGAGTTGTCTTGGGTCTAATAAAAATTTCTTGAACAGACTTTAATAAATATAATAATTATTGGGATGTATGAGGTTAGTTAATCACTGTTCACTTTCTTACTTCATGGAATTAAACTGGACGCAGCTACCCTCATTTCCTTTTCCACATTGATTTTCGTGCTATACTTTGATTTTATAGCAATAACTGCCGACAATCGCAGAAATAAAAAGCAGAAAACGGAATTAAAATTCTCTGAGCTTTAGTACTTTAAAAATTATATAATATCTCATGGCACACAAGGAAGTCGAAGTTCCCGGGTCGCCGCTAAGCACAGTTTGGGAATCACTGGTTATGTGAATTTTTAATTATATTGTCACGAAGTTGCAAAGATCTACAGAGCATGATTTTCAATAAAGCTGATTTATTTGCGTAAAGCACTTCTTAACATGAGAGAACAGCGAACTTGTGGGACTCAGCATTTATACATATACAAAATATTCGAGAAATATCCAACTACAATGTTAAAAAATATGTATAGAATTGTCCAAAACCTAAATAAACAACATTTTGGACTGAAATGCCAGTCCTTGGATAAAAATACCGTCGCTCGGACTCGAACCACAGACAACCAGGTTTACCTCTGCCAACTGAACCACGGCGATCGCTGGTTAGATTGTTTTATGCAGCAATATTGTACCCTTCTACAATGCAATGTAAGCTATGTGTCTTTAATATCAATCTACTAGCATTAAACTTACAACATAGAGTAGTCTTTTACCAACTCTGTAGGTTTTAGATATTTTGGAAAAAAATCCAGACGTAACTACATAATGAGGAAAGAATCATTTACTGAGGATTCAATTACAAATAGAAAACTGACTTTTTGAGTTGGCTTGTAACTGTTGAAGCTCTTCAGTGGAGTATGCGGCCTCTAGTAAAGAAAATTACGAAATATTTATTAAGAAATAGGTTCTTCTAATTCTTGCAGAAAATATAGCATTGAAATATATTATTCTCTATAATTTAAAATATGAATTTAAGGTATAAACTGTTTTATCGTTATTTCACATTCATTTAAATCTAACATTCACATTTATAAAATTTATATATATTATAATATTATTAATATTATTTTTACCATTTTGAACCGTATTATCTTGTAAGAAAACATACGACAACGCTCTGGTTCAGAAATTATATATTTATACATCTGTCATTATCTGGGTAATTACATTAGCAATCAGAATTTCCGCTAAAATGGTTGCTCATCATGTATCTTGCATTTTGGATGAAAATGTGAATGAAATTATGATAAATTAAGCAATTTCGATCCCGCAACACTGACAAATTGCTAGATCTTTCTATCTAAATTCTTTCGCCCGTAAGGTTCAGACCGCACGGTTCTTAAATAAACAGGCCAATGTTCCAGTTTATTTTTCGGACTGCAGTTCTAACTACAACCAGCAAACAAAAAACCTATCGATACCTCAGACGAAGAGATTTATTGCATCCTCATCTTCGCCCGTTAAGGAAATTGATAAAATTCCTGGTTGCAAAGAGTCCCATCTGTAGGAAAGGAGCTTAATTCGCAAACATTAGGGCAGATTTCTCATAGTAATACTACCAATTGCAATGGTTCTTATGATAAAAATGTTAACTAGAATACTTTTGATTTGATTTCGATCGTCGAACGAGTGGTATGTTTTAGGGAGGGTGAAAATATTGGCCGAGTTCGGAGATGGGACATCCAGCTCAAAGGGGATGGAAATGTTAGGATTTGAAATTTTCATTTTCCCATAACTACCTTACTATTGAAGACAGAAAAATCATTCAAACTAGGCAAATGATCGCCTCAAAATAAAAATAACTTTTGTATGGAAGTGTATCGATAACTGCAGTTGTTTAGAAATTAGAGGCTGAAACGTTGTTTTCAATCCTTCCATTCGACTGCCATTTAGCCTAAGCCTGTGACGCAAAGATCTCCTCAGTTGTATTCTCATTCATCTTCATAGATCCAACTCTGACGAAATAAAAGGAAGAGATAGCGGTTGGGGTGAAATTCTCTTTTCCTTATAAATCTGGTCAAAAGGAATCTAAATCGCTTTCCAGCTTATCGATAAGTACTATGTATTCTATTTTGAAATCTAATTATGTTCTCTTTTATGATTCGTTTTTATGCTGTTTTACTTTACTAGTAAGATAGGCTTAGAAGATTGAATTGTTAATTATATAACTTCTATTTTTATTCTGAAATGCTCTATATCATGAACGATATTAACTTTAATACATCGTGGAGGGTATTTTACAATAAATGTGTTTCTTCTCTTCCTTTCCCTATTTTCACTTATCCGCCATCTTGAATTCTCGCTTATATAAAAGATTCCTTGTAGACACATTTATCAACTGCAGAGTGATCGGTATTTTTTTTTAATCACATAAAAACACATTTCTTTCGCTTGCATTCTGAATATAGGTTCTAGATAAGAAACTATTGCTATTTTCTACCTACGAATCTACAAAAGATCTATCTCGTGGTAATCAATCGTGTGATAAGAAAAGGGCACTGGATTTTTCAGATTACTGAAATACCAATCAATGCTTTTCTGGTCCTACGTCAGTAGTGTCTATATTAAAGGTAAATTCAATAGCTTTCCTCAGCACTGAAAGCGGATCGTGGATATCATTTTAGTTTAGGTAGTTCAATTAGGCTGTTAGGCTGTTTTCAATTTCCTTAACTGCTTAAGAATTGACAGAAACGACATAAATACTCTCTTATATCACTGACTAATGTATATGTTACGGCCAAGGTGAAAAATCGGTTATTATATATAAACGGATCTTTAAGCGGTTATTATATATAATAATCGTATTTTTTAACAGTTATTATATATGATGATCAGTTATTATATATAATGACCAGTTATTATATATAATGGTCGGTTATTCTATATAAAAATCGATTATTCATATTCATCGTAACATATATATTTTTGCATTTGATTGTTGCTAATAATTATACCCAAAATCTTTCGAAGATATTGTGACTCCTTTATACTTCTAAGTAATAGTATCTCACCCTCCACACTTTTGGACCTCTTTCTCTTGCGATATTCACTATAATTTTCTGCTTCGACCAAAAAGAAGAAAATGAAGTGTCTTCCCATGAACTCTTTCATCAGAAATAAATCTCCTTTTAATTAATAAAATTAGACACTATGGAACTCAGCAAGAAAGGGCAACCAAGTATAAATGCTATGTGACATAAATTGTAAAGGGTGAAGTTAAAATCAAACTGTGTTGCAGCAGATATTTTAATAAATATTCAACCTTTGCGAAGCCAAGTTGGTGTATAGTAATGTTACGTCTGGTGTGTGTACGGTGAAAACAGTCCATGAAGTAGGATAATGGAGAACGACGCTCTATTCTCGAATATTACGGAGGACACGAAGCACAGGTAACAAGAAAAATAGCACTTGCGCAAATTAGCAACAAAAACAGGCAGCAATTCACTAATAATAACAGCAACAGCACTTTCAATACCGGTCGGCGTCTATCAGATTACTAGCTTGCACTTCGGATACAACTTGAAATAGAGATTCTAAAGGCGTTCGCACTTGAAAGACGATCCCAGTCAATTGACACGTTCCCAGACGTTCAGCAACTGCGGTATTTATAATGTTACTGACAGGGCGTGATGTCACATGGAAATCTCTGGAGAAATCCGGATCTCGGCTCTTAATAGAGATATCGAGAAAATTCTATTATTTTTGAGGACCTTTGATTGGTTGCCAAATTTGTCTCCAAGGTCAGGGGTTTAGGCCTAGCATCAAGTAGCCTTTCCATAAGTATCCTTGTAAAACTCTCTTTCCAACCATAAGACTAGCATTGTTGGGAAGCGAAATTCTAAGTTCGTAACAATATATCTTCGTTCTAATTTGTGATAAAATAAAATGATTCCTTTTAAAGTAACTTGAAAGTTATTACTATTAAAGCAGCCTTTTTATTTGAGGTGCTATAATAAATTTAGTTGGCTTGCAAATTTTCTTAGTTCGGTTACCCTTTGCAACAGACTTATTCGATAAATTTTCACCACTTGTGACCTTTTCCTTAGACAGAAAAAATATGTTTTCCAGTTTTCTTTCAAAAAAATTCTACACATCTTAAAAAAAAAAGAAAAATTAACTAATTATCAAATTTAAGGACTTTTTTTTACCTGTGACTGTTTTTGAGCCGAAAAATATTTTGAAACCAGATTTCTTTCAAAAACATTTTAGAAAAAAAAAATGTGTTTTTTTCTGTATTGGCGTCTATTCAAGGTGAAACACAAGGCGTCAATTCTGTTGCAGTTAAAAAATAATGATATCAGACTGAAATTCTTTTAGGAATAAGGAATTTTTTGGAAATTTGTTTAAAATACTTTAATATAGATCGCCTTGCTAAGACTGATTCTGATAATTATATAGAAATTTGCGTGTGTTGCGAAAAACCCTTTCGCGACCCCAGTATCCCACTGATAATGAAGCCATAACACATAGTTAAGAATCACTTTTTATGTAATTTATAATCAAATCATTTCGCATGAATCATACTCCTTTCTTTTAAAACGGAAGGAATTTATTTTGCATCGTTATAGAATGGTTACCATACAGAATAGAGGCGTAATCAGCATCTGTGCTATTAACGTACAGTCTCGGGGAAAAAGGAGCATTATTTTGCCGTCATTCATCGCATATTAAAACAAAATATGCCAATTTTAAGGAAATAACGACTAGTAAAATATTCCACGTTTAAAATTTTCACAAGGAGTCATATACATATTTATAATTGCATAAACTTTAAAATTTCCAATGGGAACACGCATTTTTCTTAATAAATTTCAAAACTACATCATAATTTGTGCTCGAATGCCAAGTTTAATCATCCTAGCCTTTTTTTGTTTTTAAATTATAAGCATATCAAATTTTGAATATCTAATTGAAAAGTAAAATTTGGAATTTTTATTGATATCCTGAGAAATAATTTAACCATTGACCTAGAATTTTTATATGTAATAGTATGGAATATTCTACACAATTTAGACTTTTACATTTTATTTTAAAATAATTTTGAGCTCATGAATTACTTTATCAAAATTGATGTTTAAAAAATTTCGAATAGCAGCACATATAAATTTTAACAGTAATGGAAGCAGATGGCCATCTGATAAGCCTATGCAAAATTTCAACATATTAGTACGAGTAGTTTTGAAGTTACATGAAATTTTCTATTTTCGCTGTAAAACGATGCACTTAAGGGAACATCATATATTTCGAACACGTTTTCATTATTAAATATAATCATTACAGCACTTTATTTTATAACATTTAAATATATAAACGTTTGACTATTTATATATATAATTTAAAATTTTATAAATTAAAGTGGTGTACTATGTCGCTTAACTCACTAATATACGTAGAATTAGATAATACCAATACCCTATCGACTTTCGAAAAAAGCCCATAAAATAAATGGAAAACAGTGAAACTCAGAATAAATCTCAACGCGTTAATAATAATAATAATCTTAATAAACATGTTAATTTTTCATTAAAACAACGAATATTCTCATTTATTCCATTACTCCCACTCATGCAAATAAAGCCTATGTAACTACTTATGCATTATTAAAATTGTAACACTTTGTGATCAAAAGTTATTCAGGTGAAACTGAAAATGATATTAAATTTACAGAGTTATTGGATATCCAGATTTTTGTAGGACAAAATAAAACTTTTTGGAAAAAAGTTCAGTTCTACAGATTTTTTTTATTCATCAAGATTGATCGATTTTAAAATGTCGATCGTTACTTTGAAAATAACATTTAAAGTACGAAATACTTTAAAATGATTTTACCGACAATTAAATGCAAGTAGAGATCTTCTCTATCTGAATGTGGAAACAACCCATTTTATATTTAGAACACAAAATGTCGAATATCTTCCGAACTACTCGTCGAATATTAACAAAAATTCTTTTCATGGGGTATTTTTTCATAATAAATTTATTTATGACATCACAAATGGATGTTGCAATTGAAAATTTTAAAGTTAGTGCAATTTTAAATATTTTGATGACCCCTTTAGAAGTTTTTAATCTTGAATCTTTTAGTATACGTTATGTCCGGAAGATGGGTACCTTTTTCTTCAATGTACAATGAATGAGCGCAGAATAAAGCTGGATGGCTTCTTTTTTCCCGCGACTGTACTTCAATCGTTTGGTTCACTGCTTAATAGTGAGTCTATATACTTTCGCTTTAAGCTGAAATCTTTAATCAATTTTTAGCTTTTCCTGCTGACATGAAGCCAATCATGTTATATTTAGTGACTATAATCCTCAAATCAAATTCAAAGAGAGAGAAAAACTGCTAAATTAAAATATATTTTATAGCTAGTTTAACAAATTGTAAACTTTGCGTCAAACAAATTTGTGGAAAATTATTTATTCCATTTGCGGAGGTAACGCAGTTCATTTGCCGAAAACGATTATAGTGAAGGAAATGAATAAATAACTTTAGAAAAA
>BGPR01000131.1:279499-327703 GCA_013235015.1 Araneus ventricosus
CCTATTCTTTCATTAACAGATACAAATAGATTCGTGTATCTAATAGAGGGAAAACTTTTTCTTTTTGCCTACATTCCAATTATAGTTTCCATATAAGAACTTATTTTTAGTCTAGCAGCGAATCAACAGAAGAACTTTCCTTTTTCTGACAACAAGCACAACATGGTAATCCATCATGTGATAATGACACTCGGTCTTTCTGATTACCTAAATGCCAACCAAAGCTTAACGAATCCCATAGGAGTGAGGCTTAAAGCACATGCTATTCCAGTAGCTTTGCTGAAGGGAAAAGCTAGAAAAATACAAGCAGACGGTTATACAACGTTTTATAGCTCGGTACACAACCAAAACATTAGTTTACGATACTGTTCGGTGACATTCTGAGTTATCACTTTTACCGTGCTTCTACTCTAAATGCTAAGATACTTATTCTTCAGGGTGATTTAAAATATGATTCGTCTCACTCGGGACTTGGATGATTTCGTTAACACGATCGTAAAATTCTGGAGGGGAAATAAATCACCTGTTTACGCCGCCAGTTCCTTTGCTTTTTTGGCTTATTATGAGCCTTATTTATCATAATTTAGAAATATGATACAGAAGACTTAGTGAAATATAATTATGTCCATTAAGATTTTTAATGTTATTAGAATTGTCTTTGATCTACAGTCACTCAAAAAAGTATTGGGACACAATACAAGTTCACAGGATTTTATCATAATGTATAACTTAAATATACAAATGAAACAAAAAAAAGAAGTATATCACATCTTGATAAATCCAAATCATAGTAACTCAAACAAAATTCATATATTAATGCAATTATGATTACAATTTAAAGTAAAAGAAATCCAGTCAGAAAATTTGCTCAAAAAAGTATTGGGACACTGTCCAATAAATTAAGGAAAAAATATGAACTTGATAGTTAATATCTTCTTGGGTCACTCTTGCACTTTATGACCTCTCGCAGTCGATTTGACATGGATTTGATCAATTTTGCGAAAATAATCCTTTGATTTTGGCCCACTCTTCGAACAGTTGTTTTCTTAACTCCTGCTTGTTAGAAATATTGTGTTCATTGATTTTTTGCTGTAAATAATCCCACACATGTTCTATGGGATTAAGGTCTGAACTCTGGACGGGGTCTTAATCACACCAAGACAGTGGTAGAGGACCCATAACTTGCAAATATCAGCAGTATGTTTTGGGTCGTTATCCTGGTACAATTCAAAATGTCTTGAGATTCCCAAGTTGATCGCACTTTGATTTAAATTTCGCTTGAGAATGTCAAGGTAGACATATTTATTCATTGTACCATCTATAAAGTCTAAGTTCCCCACACCAGAGCTTGCCATGCACCCCAGACTATTTGGTTGTCACTTCCATATTTTACAGTAGGCCGCAGATTTTTGATATGCAATACTGTATTTGGTGTGCGCCAAACTTTTTGCTTGCCATCCGATCCGAAAATGTCATATTTTCTTTCATCCACAAAAATTATATTTCCCAAAATTCTGTTGGCTGCTTTACGTACATTTTAGCAAATGCCAGTCTAGCGTTTCGATTTGCTTTGCTGATGTAGGGCTTTCTACTAGGTACTCTCCCGTGGTACTTATGTTTCCTTAAAACATTTCTGACAGTTCCAGGATTTACAGATTTCCGGAACCCACTTTTACATTTCAGAATCAATTTTACTGCGTTAGTTCGTGGATTAATGTGAACTTGTCTCACAATCCACCTCTCCTCATGTTCACTAAATGTCCTTGGATGCCCTGATCTTTGCTTGCTTTCAACACTATTTGTTTTTTTGAACCTGCGAAGAATATTAAAAACGGTAGACTTACTGAGCTTCAAGATTTGTCCTATACAACAAACCGATTTTCCATTTTCCCAATGACTTATTACCAGATTTCGCACATCAACCTAAATATCTTTGTTTCTCACCATTGCTCAATACGAAACCTTTTCTGTTGATACTTTATGTCTAAAATTATAGTCCAAAAAAAAGTGGCATTAAATTAAATTTTATTGATGCTCTATTTATTTCTTAAATTTCTCATTTCAAAATTGTCCCAATACTTTTTTGACAGCTGTTTGCGTTTAAATTATATTTAAAGGGATAAATCAAATTGTAATTCCAAAATAGTAAGAAAATTTTCCTTATATACTGTATACCAAATGTTAAAGCATTTCTTGATTGATTTTGCTTTTGTTTTAATGCGATTAATATTTTTATAAATAGCTTTACATGTTATGCATGCCAAGTGTCCCAATACTTTTTTGAGTGACTGTAGTTGTTTGTAACTTTTAAATGATTGTTATGTAAGTATTGGGCCAAGTTGAATGCCAAGAGAGACGAAAGAAAAAACTGGGGATCTGGTGGATTTTTGAAGGACAAAAAAGTTCGGAAGGGGACAGACGGCAGTTAAAGTGTGGCCCAGATCATCGAGGAGATAGGTGGTACCGAGACTGGAAAGCAGCGCTGCAGAAGGCGGATCACATGCAGTCCTAAATGAAGTGAGCCTCATCTATCTTGCTATAAATCTAGGTAAGTCCCTGTTTTCATTATTTTACTTGGCAAACGATAGGCAAACATTATAGCGGCAGCCCCCTATAGTTATTTAGACTGAGGTGTTAATTCTCACCAGTCAGTCAAATGTTTTCTTGTATGGATATTCATATCTGAATATTCATACAAGTGTAAATGAGGTTTGTAAATAAATTTGTATTTATTCTGAACTAGTCTGTTGTTTGAGAACCTTCGGTATGAAATTATTATCTATACGATCCGAGTCAAATTTTACAGAAGAGTTAAGAAGTTGGGAAAGAAGAACGTAACATGGTGCGTGTCGAAGACAAAGCCTAGCAGAGCCAATAGAAACAGTGTTTGTGTTTATGTCTACCGCTAAAAAAGTTTTACGGAAAAGTTATTTTGAAGAGAGCAGTGGTTCCAGAAATGAGCCCCTTGGTGCCTTGGAAGTCTCGACTTCCTCATAGGGGCGCCTCGAGACAGTTTATAATTTTCTTAATTTTATTTACATTTTTAACTCAATTTCCTAGGTCGCGACATCCAACGTTGCTCGTGCGAAATGGTAAGTAAGTGGTTTGCACGACCTCTTCTAGATATTGCATACTATGTGTTCATAAACAAATAGACTTGGTTTGTGCTATAAAATCCTGCTGTTCTAGTAACGGCTTGTTCAGTTTTCGGATTACTAATGCATCTCACTGGTTATTATATTTGCTGAAGTTTGTTCGATGCATTTTTATGGTACTTAAAATGCGTTTTATTTATTTTCACCTAACTTATATAAAAATTATAGGCTGCTTTAAAATAGCTACTTATTAGAGTTTTATACAGGGTTCCTTGGGAAATACAGGATTCAGCAAGGCTGTAGAAAATCGAAAATGTTTGGGAACCACAAGAATACAATAGTAAAAATATATTTACAACTACACACATCATGTTTTCCTTCAAACACTTGAATACCTTCTCTGTTGACAATTTTCCTACCTTAGAAAAAAATCTTGTTGTCAGTAGATACATTCTTAACCCATTGTTTACTATTGTTCTTTTAGGGGACGTTTGTTTTCTTTTTAGTTTTACCTAAAATACGAAATTTTTAGCTTTGATTGTTGCATCTTAATGTTTAACTGATTGCTATAAAAGTTACAAATCCAATAAAAGTTATTTTTCTAATAAAAAATAGAATTAATTGTAATTAAAATTTAATTAATCAGTTCTAATTAAAAAATTTTAGAAATAGCATTTCCTTTCATATTTCATTCATGTTATCAGATTAATATATATATATATATATATATATATATGATTATTGATAAGGTAATTTTATTTTAATTTTAATTTTGTGATTAATATATGTGTATATTGAAAAGGTAACACATGTTTTGTTTGTTTGAAATATTTAACTATGTATATGCATGATGTCGTTCAGGCAGGAAGCAGGCATTTGAAATTCGGTATTTGAGGTTGAAGGATGAACGAATACAGAAACTCAGAACTTGCCAACGTGCATCTCGCATGCGGTGGAGTGTAGTGGGTTATTCGGTATACGCTCGGAACTATGCACTATACCAAGAACGTTTTATGAGGAAGTATACTCCACATCATACGACATTTGCAACTCTGCACCTGAGACTGCTCGAGATTGGATCATTCAAGAGACCTGTAATAAATTGGGAACGAATAGCACGGACGTAACCTTTCCACAGAGTTAAATAGGTCATGGTGGTCCAGTTCGTTGGCCTGCTTGATCGTCGGTTCAACTTAACCATAACTTCAAGTGCAAAACATTGAAAACATATTTTTAGAATTTTTTTCATTACATTTCTTGATACATTTTTATTAAAATAAGAAAGGCGTGCATTTTTATAAAGGAATTTATAAGTGATTTTCGAGCAGTGAATAAATGATTTTCAAGAGCACAGCTAATAGATATAACCAATAACCATCTTTCTCCGATTCGCGTTCCATATCCATGATATTCTTGGCCCTTAGGTCACTGCTGGCCTACGTATGACCTAACTGAATACTCCGAAGTAGATGCGGCGAATGAACGTAGCAAATTTAGACAAAACTGCAGCACGTCAGAACTAATAAATTTACTAACAAAATAAGATAAATGGCATAAATTTAAGTAGAGGATTTGCAAATTCAGCATTCCATCATTTTTACATTTCCACCAAATTTACACCCATGCATTCTATCTATCTGATTTTTTCAGGCAATTAAATTAACACAGATTATATTGATTCTGGAAACAACATTGAAGACCATTCGCCATATATAACCACGACTTTAAATATCGGTAATTCGAATCACTCGCACTCACATGTGTGATGGATCTTTGTCAGTTTCGTAGTTATTTTAAGCTTTCTTTCCGATAAACATAATGTATTTCAAAGTCATTTCACTTTTTAATCCTATCTGCGTGAAATAAATTATTTCTAATCTCACATAATATAACATGTTAATTCTGAACTTCTGGTTAAATCATTTTAGATGAAAGAGAATTATTATACATATAATAATTTAAAACAGGATTTAATTTGCCGACATAAATAACAAAATGCTAATTCTTCCTCATTTGAAAATTTATTTTATTGACCCCACATAATTTTATTATCATTCGCGCAAAATGCTAACGTATAGGTTCTGATTCTATTCTTGAAGGGTCTTTTTATCTCCTAAACATTCACTGAGAATACTTTTTATTTGATATGATTAATGTTTGAACATTTTTGGATTCGCAAATGAGTAGTTCTCATTTGCACATATATTTTAGTATCACAGGAATTAATAACTTCCATGTCATATTCTGGCACAGTGGCAGCGTTTGATTGAAAAAAAAGGGGACGGGCAAAAAATTTATAGACTTCCAAAAGTACCCGAGAATATAGGGGTTAGACGACAAAATTTAAAAATTTGGTTACAAAATTATTCAGATCCCCCGCAAAATATTGCTTTTTTATAATTCCTATTTTTTGTCAGCTATAATGAAATAAAAATTTGAATTTTCCCGCAAAAAGTATGAGGACTAACGCTGCACCTCATCCCCCCGATTCTGATCTGGCATAAGTAATTCCTTCTTTTATGGATGAGCATAAGAAGTTAACTTTGTTCATCAGATGATATACGTAGATTCTCAATATAAAAAGCATATCTGATCTCTCGTATGAAGATCACTTTATTGGTTAATACGTTCGCGACACGAATGCTGTAGCTTTCACATTCATTGCGATGCAAAATGACTTGAATGGTGTAACATTAATATTTATGAACCATCGTCATGTATTCAATTCTACATTGCCTTAAATTTTTGAAATTTTTATGCTCTCACTGGTTCATTAAGTATTTTAATTTTATTTTGTCACTTTTTTCAATTGTATAAGAAAGTAATAACAAATTTCGCTCTTGAGAGAGCTCTATTTCAAAACCAACAGTAGAATAATTAACAATTGTCAGGCCATTCAACTACCTTTGACATAAAGTACTCAAAACGGAGTATGATTATTTGCTTTCAGTAGTTCCTAGTAAATTATGTTGCACTCATTTTACTAAAAAGTATTGCATGTTAATTCTCAAAATGATTCAAACAACCAAACTAATTACTTAGAACATTCTAAAATTATATATATTTATTGAAATTCTTTCACAGTTTGTAAGAATAAAGCATCCCCAAAAGATTTCAAATGCCAAAGAATCAGAAATATCTTTGCACAGTTGGACAGCATTTAATGGGAACAATATGCAGACGAAGAAAATCTTGCATAATCATCGATTCAAAAGACTGAAGTTCCCGCCATTTTTTCTCGTTTCTTTTGTTTGCTGAGGTTTTTCTGGAGAAGTGGAAATGCCTTTCGATTCCTTCAATCCTGAAAGCGATCAATGAAATATGAAGGAGATTTTACGACAGTCTCGCCTCGACAGGTTCCATCTAATAGTTCGCAGAAGTCACGATTGGAAATTTTATGGCACGTAAGTCCTTTTTTCCCGCGCAGAAAGATAAAAGTTAAGAATTTCTTTTGGAACACTGTGAACAATGGAGTAGAATTCTTTTTCGTTGCTATCGTACTGATGAAAATGATTTAGTAAAAATTGTACGGAATGTCAAATTAAGAATGTACATTTCTAAGCAATAGAACATCGTTAAAAGACAAAAGTACGTCACACATCCGTCCAGATGGAAATGTACATTTAATTCAATTTCACAATAAAAGAATTAAGTTAATCACGTGGCTTAATTCATTAAACATTGCAAAACGAATTCTGTGAAATCAATCACAAAAAGTATACGAACTCCTCAAATTAGCTACTGTTTCCAAAATAAAGGACTTTCTTTGGAAAACAAAAGGGGATTTTCTTTTGAGTGTAGCAGCGTTTTTATTTTTTAAATATGTTTGAATTTCTTTCTAGTTCATTATAAAAGAAATTATAACTACTTATAGTTTTGTCTAATTTAAATGCATTTTTTCAGAGACTTTAAGAATTTGTTTGTTATTATGAGCATGACACCTTCAAAATCTGTTCCCGTGTAAAATTTCGGAGCACGATTTAATGAATTTAATTAGTGAAACATGTGATCATTATAGTTATGTATCAGATTTCTTTGCAAAAAATGAATGTTCAAGCATAGATTTTTGCACAATTATTATTTTTTTAATTTGTATTTTTGTCTATCATAAAAAAATTTCCGATTGACCAAAAGTTTCAAGAATTATTTTTTTCTCATAAAAAATTATTATTTGAATTACAACTACCGTAATATAGATACCAATCATAGTTCCTGATTTCTTGCATTTGAAGTACAGTTTGCATTTTGTCTTTGTTTTTACTATTACAAAATTTAAAAGCAAAAAGAAAGTTTTACTGTTATCGAAGCTGAAAAATTAAAATAATAATAATGATAATTATTTTGAAAATCATATGCAGTAATAAACAGAAATTTTCTTCTTTGTCCTTTTCATGCTTTGCTTTAATATTTTATCAAGAATCTTTTCTGGTTAATTGATAAAAAAAAGCCAGTAGATAGAAATTTCTCACGAAACTCATAATATAAGTTCCTAAGCATCTTTTATAAATACATAGAAATGAATTCGGAGAATTCTAAGAAAGTACAGATTAAATTTAAATACAGTTCATCCGCATAGAGATTTGATCACCAGTTAAAGAGCCTATTTTATATAAATACCAATTCACAACTATCGTATGGACTAAATTCGTAAATTCAAAAATCAACAAATAGCTTAATATCACGTTATATTTATATAAATTAACATAACGATCATAAATAATTAATATTCTAATATTAATGGAGGTGGGGGCTCAAGAAAATTAATTTGAAATAAAATTTAAAAGAAGCAACTTAACATCTATGTAGCCCAATTTTTTAAATTTCAAAGTCAGATATGAAGTTTGTTGCATTGTATTAAATAATCAGCATATGATACAAGTTCCTTCTAGTTATGTTAACAGAAAATTAAGCGACTGTATTGAAACAGGTTTTAGTCTGGACAAAATGAAAGCGAAACCAAACAACAGAAAAAAGCGGACGAAAAAAATAGAAGAAAACTGAATCAAAAAATCAAAAGCTATTCTTGGGTAAGAGGGAGATTCAAGAAGAATAGCGTCAGTTTCCCGAGCACCAAACTAGAGCTAAGAAAATTCCAGTTCAGCTTTCGCTTGTTCAAGGGAAGAAAACGGTGCTTTCCTTCTTCCATGGTATCTCTTAGCTATGCGCAATGAGCGAATTTTCCAGTGCTGTTCAAAGTGCAGCCCCATCCTCTGTGCGTCCTACTTGATGATTCATTGTTAAACACCCTAGGTAGTTCATTTAAGACTTTAACCATCCCTTACCAATCTTTGGTAGTCCTATTGCTCTGGAAACTACTCTTGTCATCGGGTACAATTTAAAAGCACTTTAAAGTAAGGAATTTAAGCACTTAAAGAAAGGAAGCACTTTAAGCACCTTATTGCTTGGAATTTTGAATTTTTCAAAGTGGAAAAACGGATAAATGGATTTTTCTTAAGCTTGTTTCTCTTCCTTTTTCCAAATAAAAAAAGCAACAAAAAATATAGGGGTACCCTCTATCACTCATAAAACACTGAAAATATGAAGCACCGTTCTCGAAAACAATGGATGTGCAAGATTAAGGTTAATACTAACCGTAACTAATAAAAGCTTTAGTATTGATTTGAAAATAATACCTAAATTTGAACACTTTAACCCTTTAAATGGCTATGTTTTTCTCAGTAGTATTATAATAAAATAAATTTGGGATTGGAATTAATTTAAGAAAATATATTCATTTAGCTTATTGTTTGACATTATTTTTTTGTTAATTAATTTTATTAATTAATAATTTTTTACCAGGTCAAGACCATTCATTATGGTTTGATATAAAAAATTGGAATATCCAGGAATATCTTCGAAATATTGGAATTTAACCAAAAAAATAAATGAGAACTGACACGAACCTTAAACAATTCAGTTAAAAATTGAACAATTTGGTGGCAAGTATATTTATCACGGCCTTAGAAAGGGCTCATTATAGTTTTATGAGTTAATACAGTAGAACCTTGGAAATCCGAACTAATTGAGGTTGACCTTTTCCTTCGGATTCCGGGTGATTCCGGGTGCTCTGGGAAGGCGTACGGAATGAGCACGCGGCGATTCGCACGGTACGCTGGCAAACAAGTTGAGGGTAAGAAGAAGATATCTGAGTTTGTTTCTACTATATAAGGTACTTAATTCATTCTTAAACACCAATTTCGAATACTTCTTTTGAGTTAGGAATAGAAATTTGCTTTATTTCTGATTCGTAATAGATATTTTTTCTTCATTTTTCAGTAAAAAAATTCAGAAAATGAAAAAAAGATGTTGGGATTCCCGGGGTTCTACTGTCTGGATATACTTCGGTTTCTGCAATTCTTGTTGCTTACGCAAAGCAAGATTTATTTTGCCATCACAAACACGAAATAGAATATATCTCTACAATGACGAATATAAGAAAGACTATATATCGAATTTGTTTCTTTCAATGTTTTCGGAACCCAAAATGTTTTTACTATAGAAAATAGAGATTTTACACAGCTTATCTGCATTTTAAATGATTGAGTCGCCCGTCATGGAACCTGGCATTTCACATCATCGCTGATATCACTACTGTCCCCAACTGTAGGTTCCTCCTCTTTGCTTTCGATGTTTCAGTATGACAATTCTAACAGCCAAAAATGTAAATGCAAGATGATTCAAAATTCCAGCATAAATTTTAAAGGGGAAATACAGAAGAAAAACGCGAGTCAATTTGCATTTGAGTGTACAGCCGGAAGCTCGGTAATATAATACTAGCAGAATACACATAACTAAAGAAATGATGAAAAAGTACAAGAAATTAAAAAAAAAAGCAAATGCCTTCAAAACAAATCTGAGCGACCTGGGCTGGAGTAATTTGGCATCCCATCAGAACACTGATACTACCCGCCTGTAGATCAAACATAAAAAATAAGTTATTTTTACAATAGAACATGGGGTTGCAAGCTGCTACAAGGGGCTTGTTCTCAGTGAAAAAGGATACACTAGATAAAGTGTGAAATACAGGTTTAATTCAAAAACAAATTTACGATTGCAGATCAACACAGATGCATGAATAACAAAATTCAAAGCGTGTATAGACATGCAAGTTCTTTGAACACTTCAAGTACTCCAAAGGTGTATTGTTGATACTTTGTTACGTTATTGCGAATTTGTATTACATTAAACCTGTGTTGCACACTTTATTTGTCGTATCCTTTTCATTTATTTAATTGGTTGACAAAGAGAGCCCCACTGCATTTGTGGTAGCCTGTTCTATCGTAAAAGTGACTTGTTTCTGTATGCCTTACATACCCTTAATATTTCTAAACCACATTTTAGGCCACATGTACAGGTAATACATGAGTTAAGTGGTATAAATTTTGAAACATTAAAAAATTTATTCTAGCCGTAGAAAGTAAGCGATTAATAAATAAATACCTTCGTTTATCTCTGAATCTGTTTCGAACAAAAGTCAAATTGCTGATCTGTTATATATTTTTATTTATAAATCAGGTGCCTTGCAGTTAGCGATAGCTTCAATATTGTTTCGGTTGTTTGATAACTTCAAAAAAATGGACTCGACATTTACTAAATACAGTTTATTCTGCAGTTTAATCAGCCAAATGAAGTATCCTCCCCTCCACTTTCACGCATACTTTCCACAATAAACAGCTTTTTGTGCTTAGATACGTCATATAGTGAAGCGACTCGAATATACATTACGATTCGGTATAAATTTACTAAGTTACCGTCTATTAAATGAATGCAATGAATTGAATAAGTAAACCAAGACTTTGACAAGACTATTACAAGAATTTGACGGAAAATGAAATTTTTAGTCATTATATTTTTTAAGCATCAAAATATACCGTATTATTATTCAAATTACATATTATTATTTCGATTATTGTATATCCCCATGAATACTTCGTAGGTAAATATGACATTATTTGAATGAAATACGGTTAATTCCCTATTTTCGTGTAATAATTAATACAAATTTATAAGCTTTCCCTATGCTACGAAAATATAGTTTCCCATCTACTCATATTCTCCAAATTTCTCCGACATTGAAATTTTTCTTTCTTTAAAAATGCTGCATCATTCATTTTTATAACAAATTCGTTTTTTTTCTTTTTTGCGACCTCTATAATACTTAATTTATTCTAATCGCATCCTGCCTGGAGAAAAAAATGAGGGTTTACTACTTGAAACAAGTTTAGCTGCAAAGATTATTATTTAAAACTTAAATCATCAAAATATTTGTAATTTCGTAATCACAAAGACTACCAAACAGCCGAAGTTGAATAAAAGAACAAGATATCAATGGCATTCACTTCTGTCAAACTTTGTGACGTCTTTCATCTTTTATTTCCTGTTGCTATCTTGATAAGCACGTATCAGCTCCTCAACATGAAAAGTATTTATATGACCTTCGTCATCATTTCTTTGTTTTGAACTAGATTCACAAGCTGAGCACTTCTATTAACGTCCGGTACTCAAAGCGGTATGCAATTCATTCTTTCTCCTAACTAACAAATTCGATTTACATTAACACCCAGTTGAAGTATTTTATACTTACTATTTGTAAACAGACCCCTGTGGGGACATGTGCAATTGGCTTAATCAGTACTGAATTTTGGACTTGATTGGAGTGTTCCGGTTTCAGGAAATTTTTATTGTTATTATTTTCTTCAACTTGGTGCCATTCTACTACTCGGTTAACTGTTCTCGAGTTTCCGACGGTTTTAGGAATCGTTTTTGTTTCTTTTGAATTATTATCTTGTCCATTGTAAAGATTTTAGATCTCTTGTGTGCTTCTGTGCAGTTTTTGTAATGCGTATTGTCTCTCGATTTTTCTTTGTAACTGTTTGGTTTTAAATGCTATTGATTTTAATTTGGTTATCTTTTGTATGCGTTTTGCGTTTTTAATGTTTAGTTTTTTACGTCTTTGCTGTTTGAGTTTTTTGCGTTTTGTGTTTTTGCTCTTAATCTTCTTGTGTCTTGTGTTTTTAATGTTAAGCTTTTTGTGTTTTGCTCCTTTGCGTTTTGTATTTTTGCTCTGTATCTTCTTGTGCTTTGTGTTTTTGCTCTTTATCTCTCTTTTTTGAGTTCACTGTTGTAAGCGATGATTTTTAAATTGTTATGAACACCCCTTGGGGTTCTTTGTAAACTCTTTTTTCAATGTAGTTCATTTCTCTTGTTTTATGTTTCCCCTCCGGCCTGTGGAAGGCCTTACACCCTCTTGGGTAGGTTGGGCCGGAGCGGGTTGTAAATAAATAAATAAATATTTATAAACAGATGGTTAATGGGGTAACGAAATAGTGAATGTTTCGAAGACTAAAATTCTTAAACGGTAGTAACTAACACAGTGACATTAATTTTTTTAATAATGCACGATTTATACCGGTTATACATCATTCTTAACTAATAAACCTAAATAAAGGAACAATTTAAAAAAATTATAAAACTAAGACAAGAGAACTTAATTAATAAAAAATAAAATAAATAATGATAAATAATGAAATAAAAACTTGGCTAATAAAAATAGAAAAGAAACATAAATAAAAGAAGTATAAAGTTCTTTCTAACAGTTTTTTAAAAGTCCATGATATTGCCACGAGAACTTTTTGTCTGCATGAATATTTTTTTTACCATGTAGTTGTAGTTTGACCGTGAAAAACTTACAGTCTGTAGAAACAGTGGTGTAAGATTGATTGATTGATTGAAATGTGTTGAATGTGATTTATAGCAACAAAGGCCGTTATCCCCTTATTACAAAAAGAAACAGTGGCGTAGCTTCAACTTGTGTCGCCAGGGGCGAACTTGCAACATACCACCCTTCCTTTACAAGATACTTAGGGCCCATAAACCTCAAAGTAATAGGGATAAATTTTAGTGGAAATAAACATTTTATTAGTAACGTAATTTATCGTTTGACACCTTTGATCTCTGCAGATATTATAGTTTCTGAAGTCGTGCGTTCACCGACATTCCTTTTTCACAAAAAATTGGCAATTTACCGACAAAAGGTGAAAAATATAAATTATGTTATTTTTCTATGTATACAGTGATTGAGCTAGTGCCGCTGCTCTTAGTTATAAAATTATTTGACAGCGTGATCTGATTTCACCGCCCCTATCTAGGTGCCCACCGGGGCTGACCGCTTGCCTGTAGTTACGCCACTGTGTCGAAAGAGCCTAAGAAAGTGAAGTTCAATGCTTTTAAGTGTCCATTTTGAAAAGTTAAGATACAAAATCTCGCTTTTATCCCATGAATAAAAATCTTGATGATAATATCTAGGCTATGGTAGTAAAAAAAATTAAACCGTCTGTTTAATCGTTATATTTGAATTCCATATTCACCGTTAGCTGTTGATGCTGATCATTTTACTTTGCGTTAGTAAAAGAATTGAAAGATATAAGGAACTATTCGTGGTTTATTATAGATATGAATAATAAATTTAACAAAACACTATAATGTATTATTTAAAAAGAGTTTAAAGAACATTTTTTGAAGATTATCATTTACTCATGACAAATTATGATCAAAATGTTGATTCACATGTCTGATCAGATTAAAACTAAAATTCAAGTCGAAGATGGAAGCTATGCCAACTTGTTCCAGAAACAGCATTGTGATGCATAGGCGACGTGGAAGTTCGAATTAAGATGCGAGCTCCGATTGTAATGGAAACCTTAGATAAGTTATCAATTTAAACTGGCACAATATAGTGTAACATTAAACTCGGGGCAACTTAAATGTTCGGTGCTTGCAGGATCTGTCGATCAACACATCTAAAAAGCGAAATGCCATGAGTATCTCTTTCTCTTAACCCCTAAACCCGTCGGCACACGCATGGGGTCTTTTTGATCCCACCCCTTCTCTTCTGTTAAGAAATTCTGGGAATTTCAAACACTTGCACTTGTTACTTCCTGTACTTTTATGGGGGAGCAAGAAGAAGAAGATAAGAGCAGCAGTAACCGGTGAAAGGAAATTTACCCCTTTTTATTGGAGGGCTTGGGGTCAAATTTACCCATGCGTGTGCCATCGTTTCGAATTCATTTAAAGTTATGGCTATGACAGCGTAAGAACTTGCGCAGCAGAGAAAAAATGAATACAGAGAAGGTACTGAACAAGGGAGGTAAGTTCAACTTTCCTTTCTCGTATTAAAAATCGCTTTTTTGTCTTAAACACAAGTTATTTGTTTTAAAAAGTGCTCTTATACTTTGACCCTATTTTATTTTTGTACAAATAGCAACTAATATAAGGAATAAGTGTCTAACAATTTGGGGTCAAAATGACCCCGAGTGGGTGCTAATGTTTCAAAAATGGGTGCGTGTGCTGAAGGGTTAAGGGTCGTGCCCGTCCTATTGACGTGCATCGAATTATCGCGTTCTTAGGCTTATAAACTAAAATTTAATCATTAATGAACTTTATAATTTGACAGAAAAGTTGCATACAATCCATAAGTATCTCAGGCATTCTATGCTTTCTAAGATGAATGAAAGAATGAAAACGGCAGCTCCTCTCCAAAACAGAAGGGGTCATCTTATTAGATAGCAAAAACTGCAATCCTTAAGGGGTTAAACAATATTGGTTTTATGAATTCGTTCAAAGCATTTTTTTCAAATATTTTTACATTATTCTAAGAAAAAATAGCTTTATATTCACCATAAAATATTTCATTAAAATTAATGAGCAGATATTATTTTTTCATGATTAATTGGATCACGCAATGCAACTGAGAGTCAGCTCGGAGTACCAAGTATATATTTAGAGATGTAACTGTTTCGACAAAACGTTTCAAAAATTAGTTATTGCATTATGCGTTGTCTGTTGTGCAGCTGATTCAGATTTGCACCCCAAACCATGCACACTTCAGTACATTTTGCAATCCAAAACCCACAGTCCATAAAATGGTAGTTTACGCCCTGGCATGATGGTTACGAACACAATTATTGTTCCTTTCTTAACTTATTTCCAAATACGTGGCAAAATTTTTCGAATCTCACCACGTGGGTTAAAATTCAAGAAACCTTGTTTTATAGAAATTCAATAAAAGTCTCCATTCATTTATTACTAGTGTTGCTGTAAAAAACTATTTTTTCCTGATTAACAGATTGTAAAATCAATGTCATAGCTGTCAAAGAAATTTTAATGACATATATTTTATTCTGCAGCGTTCTGAAAATAATTCTTATCTAGCAAATTCACAGCTATCATTGTCTCTGCCGTTTTTTTTATTTTATGGAATGTGAATCTAACAGTTAATATTGCTAAAGGTACATAATATTTCGGAAATTTGACATTCTTTTGTTTTTCCTGCAGAATATTAGGCATGACTTTATAATGCCATAACTGATATTTATCAGGTAACCATGAAACTCTATGTGGCCTGAATCAAAACATGAAATGTGCAGTTATTATATTGTCTATGATAAAAATTATACATTCTATACACGAGTATTTATCTATACAGTGCAATTATGTATTGCATACCAGTATATTTATCGAACTGTCAGTGTAATTCTATAAATTATATAAAATTAAACTGAGAATGCCCTTTGCATTTGAAGAAAATTAAATTAATAGTATTCTATGTTTATGATTTATTAAACGTTTTATATATTTCTGGAAATGTTACTTGCAACAATCCTTTGTCAGAATCAAGTCAATTTGCATTTTTTAAAAATATAACCAGAAATTTCGTTTAAGGTAATTTTTATTATGAAGAAACAACAATAGGAGCAGCTCTCGTGATGTCAAAGGTATGAGGTAAACTGCCCTCGTGTGTCATCTAACATTTAACTGCTTGGGTCAAACAGTTTTCTCTTATGCTCCACCTTATACATTCTGCCTGCATACTACCTGCTGAATGAGCAATGCTAAACTTAACAATGGGCTACACATTTGACGTGCATCACGTGATAATGAAATGAACTTATTACCTAAATAATTTTCAGTTTTCAATAGCAATTATTTTATTACTACGTAAGTTTCTCAAAAAGTAAGTTAACAAGAGTTCTCACACACAAGGGTGCCCAAATTCCCCTCGGGAATTAAATTCTATGTCTAAATAGAATAGAAACAGCATTCAAACACCACCGGTAAATAGAGCTAGTTGTGCCGCAACGCTCGGAAATTTCTGTCATAAGATGGCCGCGTTGGCGGATACATGGTCGGCGATTGAAGTGCGAAGTGTAATAATCCATGGGAAAGGGATTGTCTCTCCAACATCTAATGCGATATCAGGCGGAAGGTGTTTCTTTCCTGCACCGCATCGTTACAGGGAACGAAACATAAGTCAATCATGTGACGTCTGAGACGAAGAAGGCATCAATGTCATGGAGACAACCCTCGTCTGTCCCCCTAACAAGTTCAAAACAGTGCCATTCACGAAGAAAGTTATGGCCACAGTCTTTTGGGACCACCAGAGTTTGCTGCTGGTTGATTTCCATACGCGTGAAACGGCCATGAATTTTGCCAGTTATTGTGCCACCCTGGACCGCTGCACAAGGCATTTCGCAGAAACGACCGGCACTGCTCTCTAAGGGGTATATTCTGGTACCCCCGGTTGGGTTGGGAGACATCACTTTTCTCGTTGTTAACGTGCGGAAAAAGTGAGGTCTCCCAACCCAACCGGGGGTACCAGAATAGACCCGTAAATGTGTCCTGTTGTTGCACGTCAACACCCGACAGGCATACGGCCTCGGTTACGCGTGATTTGAAACAGCGTTTCCGATGGAATGTTTTGGAGCAACCTTCCTACAGCCTGGATCTCACATCAAGTGATTTTCATCTATTTGGACCGTTGAAGAAGCACCTGGTAGGTCGCCATTTCAAAGACAATGTCGAAGTTCAGGAAGCCGTCGTTACGTGGCTCCACCACCTGGACCCTATTTTCTTCTAAGCCGGTTTTGATAAATTCGTTTATCTATGGCACAAATGCTTCAACAACCATAGTGACTACGTCGAAAAGTAATATGTACCAGTGTCTTTTTACCTTTGTCTATCTATTTGATTTCGCGAATAAACCTTTTCTTTCTCATAGGACTTGTTACCTTACTTCTTGAACCACCTACTTACGTTCAAAAAGTTACGGAAGTTTTTAAATATTTCCCAGATGTAAATGAATTATAACATTTATTGTAGAAAAGCAAAGAGTATCAAGTGAGTGACTAGTCACAACAGGTTTTATATAGTTAAAATATGTAAAGCGTATACGTGTAACTTGTGATTAATAGTATTCAACTTGGGAAAGCTAAGTTGTGGCTGCTCCATCAAGATAATGAGCCAATTCACAAGTTCCTCCAGATGTCATATTATCTGACAAAACATCACATTCTTGTCCTTCCGCAACCAGCTTTTTCCCCAGATCTCACCCTATTTAACTTTTCCCTTGGATTACGAATGTACTCAAGAGACAACGATTCTCAAATTCCAAAGAAGTCCAGCAATGAAGGCATTAGAGGAAGTGGCAAAAGGAGGCTTATAATTCGCTTTTACATCTTTGTATGAACTATAGCAAAATTTCATAGTTGCACAGGGTAGTTATTTCGAATGAACAACCAAATAAACAGGTTTTATACAGATTCATTCTTCCGGAATAATATGGACGAGTTTTCTGGTTTGTTTCTTTTGGATTCACAGACCGTTTTCCGGCAACCCTCCGATTTAAGCAATCGCCAAATCATTTGGAAACTGTATCAGGCGCCAAGTTCGAATCAGTACTTTATTTAGTACACAAAGCGTTGAATTCTATATTCTTTGAGTTGATGTATTCTTTTCTTTTTAAATCGGTTAAAAAAAGCTCTTAAAGCATTTACATTCTAAATAGAACTATTGGAATTAGCTAAATCGTTTGGTTAAAAATTTAGCCGTCAGTGATGATCTAAATCGTATGGTTAAAAATTTAACCGCCAAACAAATCTTAGAAGACGCCAAAAAGAGCGATAAAGAATAATTATGGCAACCTTTATACAGAATTAGGTTCTTATTTTAAGTAAACATTGAGCGCTACAACAATATAAACATTAAATTTAGTATTTTCAAAGCATTCTTAAGGCACATAACATTAAAAATTCCACTTTAATCATTAATTAATATCTTCAAAGAGAGTGTTGAAATTTTAAAGATTCCCATTAACTTAACAATATCACCGGAAGTTGATGGACCCGGCGGAAAATCCACTTTACCGCAAATAAAACAAAAAGGAAAGCTCGTCCATAAGTTGCAGAACTTTTTGAACATAGTAGTATTATCAAAATTTATGTCAAACGTGGCTTATTTAAATACTAAGCAATCGCCGATTTCTTTAAAATAGTAAGATCTGTATTTATAAAGAAGAATACCATTTTAATTATAGATAGGCAGCAAAATTTTTCTTTACTCAATATTTTAAAAATATCCGTTGGTTCCCAGTATCTTTTGCTATGCAATACGATATATTCACATGCTAAAGCATAATATTTATACAGAAAGCAATAAAAATTACTTATTTAAATAGTTTCGTTCTCAGATACTTGTGCGTGTCAATACATCGGAATAAGCACTCTCAAATCTTCAGCACATTGGAAATTATTTTTGAGAACTGCCTTTTTTTGTATCAAAAAGATTTTTTTTTTATCTGCAGGGTATTGCACGATTAACCCTTTGCGGACAGGTACGGAGTATAATGTGCGCCACAGTTCACCGATTTCGAGATCAAAGTGTAGAAAAATCAGTTAACGAAGAGGATAGCGGCTAAAATTCGGCCACAAAATGTGTATAACATCCAACCATTCAAACTCCTAATCTTATAACACTATCAAAAATAAAGTTTTATGTAATTAAAGAAGCACAGAGTTGGAAAAATGGAATGGCGTATGAAGTGCGCCAACCCGATCTGAGTGTTCTAAAAAGTTACCTGTCCGCAAAGGGTTAAATAGCATTTCTGATGTTCTAGAATTTTCTTGGTTGTTTATACTGCAATACTTATGCGACAAAAAAGTGTTTAAAGTTTTATCAGTTTAAAGACAATTTTGTGAATTCCATGTAAAAAAGCAGGTCGGCAGCACCTTCGGAATTCTGAAATCAATATTGTGGAACCAATAACCCCCTTTCTTTCAAGCAATTTCAATTAAAAAATTTTTTTAACAAACGAATATCTACGTATGTGTTCAAAAGGATATCATACATCTTTAATCACACAGAATTTTCGGCTCAATAACAACAGACTAAACTTGTTTAGTAAAATAGTTTTAATTTTTTATACAGAAAAAGTGGCTAACATATTTATTTTATTAACAGATTCACTTTATTTACGGACACGAATTAAAACTGCATACATCAAAAGTGAGTTCAATTTCTATATGCATTAATTTCTATATATGTAATTTATATAGATTTATATGTATCTTAAAACATTTCTAATTAATTGGATATCTTGATATATATATATATATAGAAATTACAATTAAAGTATATAAAGAGAACATGTGCCCTGAATTGGCAGGTGCAATTCCGATTTTGCAGTCTCCATTCCAACTAGAAAAAAAATGTGAGTGTGGAGTAAAATGTGAGGGATTTTCCCGCTTATTTACATTAAAGTAAAAAGATAACTAAAAATTAAATTTTAATAAAAAATATCTCTGAAAGAATTCCCCTCCATACCTTTTCCTATGTATAGGAAACGGAGACCTTACACATGTTAACATGAATGTAGGATTTGTGGGGTTTTTTGGATAGTTGTTTTCAGAAAATCAGATACGCTGATCACAAAAAATGCATTTGTTTTTTTCTATCACCCACAGATTTTTCATAAATCGAAAAGGGGATAGATGCTATTTGACGAAATCTATGTGAAATATTAAGAATAAAATGCATTGTTATTTGAATTTAATATCAATTTCTGAGTAAAATGACAATAATAAATATAAAATACAATACTACAATAAAAGCAGTAAAATTATCAAAAAAAAATTGTTCGCAAGCCCAGAAAAAAATCTTAAAGCACAAAATTTACACAAACTGAGTAAAGCAATTTAGTACCCAATTAAAATTTTCAAAAGAAAATGCTCAAGTTTTAAGATCACAACTTAAAAATAAAAATTTACTTGCTACAGGAATAACATTTCTTGGTAAAGAAATCGAGAAAAAGAATTTACCAGGTATTTTACTCAAGAAGAATTACTTTTGTACTGTAGGGATATTCCTGGACTTATAGCTAATTTATCTTCCATTACTTATCATGACTTTTCTCGGTGAAGACTATAACAAGAGAAACTTAACCCTCAGACTGCGTGAAGCAAATCTATCTTCTACTGCATCCTGCGATTTTCACAGGCTAATGTGTTTACTTAGTACTTTCATAGCGTTGGGTCATATTATACTAATAAAGCATTACATATAAATAACAACTCGATTGGCCAAACGGTATTTGAACAAGGTTGCAAATTATTTGACTGGTATTTGAACACGTTTGAATCTAAATAGTTTTTTAAAAAAATTGCGCAGTCAGAAAGTTAAAAGGTGTCTTTCTGCATGACGGCAACGTTCTTTCTTCAATTCCTATAGCTCATTCAGTAATTTTGAAAGAAGTGTACAAAAATATTGGTTTTCTCCTCATTAAATAATATATCAAAAATTTAAATGACAATTTTTTTGGGGAGGAATCAAAACTTTTGACGGTTGTATTGGGCAAGCAAGGTAGCTATGCAAAAATAACTTTTTCCTGTATGAGTGGGATAGTAGATCAATAAACCAACACTGGATAAGAAAAGAATGGTTTCTGAGGAAAATTTTAAATTCCGGATCAAGGTATTTGATTCCGTAGAACTTAATGGAATTTAAACAAGTCCTCTTGCCACCCTTGCACAAAAATTAAGGCTTAAAGCTCTGAACAAAAATGATGATTGCTTTCGATGTTTAATTGATATTTTGCCACATTTTTCGACTGGTTAAATCAAAGAAGGTGTGTTTGTCGGCTTAGATATGAGATAATAAAAAAATAGGGAGTAAAATAAAATCTACCAAGAAGAAAAAGTATGGGTTAGTTTTAAGAATCAGACATTTTTATGAAATTACAAGTATCCTAACTATGCAATGGCAGTATAAAAAATGCTTCAAAACTTTAAAGAAGTGAGTTGTACAATGAGCTTAAAATACACATTTTTTCACTCCCAACTTGAGTATTTTCCTTAAAATCCTTATGTACTGAGTGAGGAAATGGATGAGATATTTCATCAAAATATAAAATGCATAGAAGACGATAATAAGTACACTTGGATGTGAATATGTTGTATCTTAAAAAGAAACAATGAACCAGTTTCAAAATCTGAAGGATACAGCATTCATTTGAAGAAAAAGTAAAATAAATTTGTCTAATTTTTAATAATTTCATTTTAGATATTTATCCCACCTATGTTTCATTTCATCAAGGACTTTAGTAAGGTATTTTTTAAAATAATAAACGTTTTTAAAATTGTATATACGAATGAATTTAAAAATGACTCAAATTCGAAATTTCTAATTTCGCAATTCCGAAAAAAATCCTTACGTGATAAATAAAAATGGAATTTATTATTTTCGAAATTGGCATGACAAATATCCTATAATTTACATAAATTTATGCAAAAAGTTAAATTTTGCAGACCTGTGTTATTAAATAATTGCATTTCGTCCGATATTTCCTTTGAACGTTGTTAATCTTAGGTTACATTTAGATATCCATAGCAATGCGTTGTTGAAGTAGAAATGTATGCCAACCACACTATCAATTTCCCCCTCCCATCTACATCTAGAGTACTCTGATTTGAAGTTCAGAAAATCAAGTTCATTTTATACAAATCTTTCCATTAAAAAACACTTTTGATGCATCTCAGTGTGGCGAATTAGTCTTAATCATACCTTAACAAGAGATAATTTCTAAAGCAGGAAAACTTTTAACACTGTCAGAAATACATAATTATCTATTCCTAAACTATCCTAGTGTGACCATTATCAAAGCGTAATAAAGCTAAGATTAAATAATGATTTCATGATTTTCCTAGTCATTATATCATCCATTGCACTCAGCGTGTACAAGAACTTTCTTTCGAAAATATCCTTCACCGTTTATTACTATCATCGGCATTTTAAGATGTTTTCTCTTCGCTTAATTACTCTGCTTAATTTTTGAGCCATTAATGTTAAGTGATGCATAATTAAAATTCATGGCTGGATACTTTTTCAGATACTTTGGAGGAGAAAAATTTGAAAGATTCAAGATGGCGAAAATGTTGTGCTTGAGAGACTTTGAAGAATACGCAAAGAATAGTATGGATCGTAGAGTATATGAATTCTACAGCCAAGGGGCAGAGAGAGAGGTCACACTGAGAGAGAATCTTCGAGCCTTCACCAGGTTATTTCTCATTTCTTTACTTTATATCTGTTTTGCAAGATATAAAAATGTTTGTTCAAAATTTCTGTTCTGTGCTAAAAGAGATATGAAAGATTTAAACATAGGATATTTTTTTCTAATTGTAGAAATTATGCTTGCGAAAATTTCAATGTCTTTAGTTCTATAATCGGCATTTCAGTTGTTATGAATTATTAAAATTGAACATGCATAACTAAAACATTTTCTGTAACAATGAAGTTAATTCATGCTTCCATGTTGCTCGTCAAATGCTCAACTCGAACTTTATTTTGTCACCCATTTCTCAGTTCCCAAAAGGAAGAATGAATGATTACGATGCGATATGTGACGTCATATCGTATTGTTAGACAGTATGCAGTTTGATGACAGATTTAATTACTTTTATCGTACAACTGTGGCGATAGGCAAACTCAGTTACGGACGAGCTTTCTATTTTCTTTATTTGGGATAATGCAGAACTTCCGGTATACCTACCGACTTCCGGTGTAATGCTTCGTCAATGGGAAACTTCAAAATTTCAACACTCTGTTTGAATATGTTAATTAGTGTTTAAAGTAGAATTTTTTTAATGTTACGGTTTAAGGATACTTTGAAAATATTAAATTTTTTGTTCCTATTGCTATAGCACTCAATGTTTACTTAAAAATAAGAGCCTCATTTTGTGAAAAGACTTCCATAATTTTTCGGCTTTTAAGGCTTGTTTGACGGTTAAATGTTTAACCAACGCTTTAGCTAGTTGAAGTCGCTCCAATTGGAATTTAGCCCTTTTGAGACCCTTTAAGAATTTTTTTAGTGGTTTTAAATAAAAAATAATTCAAAGAACACAGAATTCAATGCTTTATGTATTAAAGAAAAATCTGGTTTGAACATGGTGCTTGATAGAGTTTCCAAATGGAGTTCGCGATTGCTTAAATCAGAGGGTTACCGGAAAACGGTCTGTGAATCCAAAATAAACAAACCAGAAAACTCTTCCATACAACTTTTGCCATCAATCGGCCTCCATTAGTTTCCATTAATATTATTATTGTTTTTAGAAGTTGATACTGCCAGTTACTTCGTGAGTAAAATGGACATTACCTAATGTTTCTAATGTTCTAACTCGTTGTAAAAGATTGGAACACTGAAATCTGTCAACTAAATAAGTATCTGTGTTTATATAACGATTAGTAATTTAATTTAACTTTAAAAGGAGTTTCGTATGCATTCAGAAAAACTAGAATAATATGTTTCAGATGTTTTGGAGAAATAGTTTGACATCCAAAGGAAAGAAGAAACCCAGCTGGAAATTTTTAATTATTTAATTACATTATTACTCGGATCTCGAAAAACATATCTTTAAGTTTTTCGAATCCTTTTTCTGGATATATAACTTATATTTCAAATATATCGATAGAACAAACACCATTCAATTTTTAAAAAATGAAAATGAGTTATTTAAATGCTAAAATAAATAAATGAATTGAACATGGAATAAAAGATGAATGAAGAGATTCTCTCCGAAACTCCATGAAAATCGGCTCTTATGAAATTATAGCAACTGTGTACCAATTTTTAAAAAAAGGATTCAGAGGTTACAAATACTCTTTTTATTTACCTTATACAATTATGGCTTCCGATTTTCAATTATCATATTGAAATTAGTGGATGTGCTGTATTAAAATGACGATGCCAATGAATTCGGCAAATTTAAACATGGAGTTTCAGTAAAGGAATACAATATATTTTTACAAGAAAAAGGAGTTAACACTTCGATCACATTACTCTCAACGATATTTTTTACCGATGAATTCACTACAAGCAAAGATAACACAAGTAGTGGCATGCGGGATGTTACAAAGTGTGCTATTATTCACAGTTAAACTATCCTGATCCTTATGCATTTAAAAATGAATCAATATATTTACCGATATATTTACCCTTACATACCTATTTTCGCTACTCAGGCGAGTTTATCATTTGAGGTAACGGGGAAGTTACCCGTTAAGAACTATTTTGGGGAAGGATCTCTAAAATTTCAGCCATGGCGAGAAAGACACCCACACTTCAAACTTCCTCACTACATCAGCAGAAGGACATTTGAAATAATATTTAACATGCACCAGACCGACGGATCTTCGGTGTAATCAGGTTTAAAACTTGGCATCTTCTAGTCCCTAAGATAAAACTCGATCATCTAGCCACAGTGAACACTGCATGCTCTAAATACTGACGCAGCTGAATAGATAGTAATCCTAAATCGCTACGTCAATTTTCCATCAGTCATTGGCTATATGACCGCTCGTAGCTTTCTATACACCATTAACTTGAGTTGCTTTCATTATGGATGATATCGTTATTGATGATTACTCTTCCGATTTTCAGATTCACATTTGTCCCACGATGGCTCCGTAGCAAGGAAGAGAGAGATTTGTCGACGACTGTTCTTGGGGAGAAACTTTCGATGCCCATCGGAATCTCACCTATGGCTTCTCAAAGACTTGCACACCCGGATGGAGAAGTAGCAGCTGCAAGAGGTGAGAAGGACACTTTTCTTGGATTCGCATTAGAATTCTTAAGTGAATGCAAGAAACTTGTTAAACAAATAAATAATGTTGTCAGTTCTTGCCAAATAGAATTCCTAATCATTGCCTGAAGCTTTCGAAATATCTGTAATCGTGAAACGAAAACTTTATGATTTGTAATGGATCTAATTATCATCTATTCCCCAAGGTGGCGCTTCACTACTCAATCCAAATAGGGAAAAAACATGTGTAGGGGGGGGGGACTGCGTATATCAGAGTGTTTTCAAACTCTGTATGAAAGCCCCTTCATGAGTTATGAAGGGTTATTTGAAGTGTAATTTGTAGATAATATTTGATATTTTTTTCGCTCCTAAATTATTCCAATTTACCAGGTTATCGTCAACAGAAGGGTATTTATTCTGTTTTTAAATTTCTTTTTGCAAATAGAAAATAAACTAAAGAAGAGATTGCAGTATAAAAAATATTTCATTGATATTTATGGAGATGCTACGAAAATTTCAAAATTACATAAATCGATTCACAGATTTAAATTTTGTAAAAAGTATAATGTTTTAATTTTTTTAATTTAACAGATTTAACGCGGTTTTAGTAAAGTGTTCATTTCTATTGTTTGTATTTATTTGTATTTCAGGAATATTTTTGAAAATAAAGGTTAAACTGTCTAAGTAAATTCTTTTTAAATGATAAGTCAAGTAAAATCAAGCGAAAAATATTAAAAAAATGTTTAAATAAAAAATATCAGAAATATAATATAAATTAAAAAACAAAGGAACAATTGTTAATTAGATTTCCTCGAATGATTTATAAAGCTTTTAGTAATTAATAATAATTTTATAATTAATAATAATTTAGTAATTAATAATAATAATATTGATAAATTTTTCCTCAAGGTATATATTAAAATATATTTGCAGGAACAAAAAAATAAAAAATAAAGAATGAAGAATTAGAAGGAAGAACAGTTCAAGTTCAGAAAGATTCACTTCTTTCCCTTTATTTGAATCCACAGAAACCTTCACTATATTTACTTCAAAGAAAACATTACGAAAAATTAAACATGAAAACAGAAAATCTGAAATTTAAAACAGAAAAAAGCATGATTGTTGTCTTTTCTAAGAAGAAATTAGCTGAAATGTTCTCAAATGCAACCGTATAACTAAAAAAGAAATAAAAGCGAGAAAAAACATTTTCTCAGATTAAATATGAAAGCAGAAACACAAGCTTTTCGCATGAATTGAGTCGATAAAAGCCCAATAATGCACTTCAAAGTTTTGATTATAAGTCCGCTTGATAAGAGAAATTAAACCTCCAAAGGAGATGATTTTTTTAAAACTACTTCTAACCTGTGATTTCGCAGAATCTTTTTAGTATTTTTGTGTTCATCAGATTTTCTCACATATACGGCTCACTCAATTAGTTTAAAAAGTAGTAGACAATTGGTTGTTTTTTATTTATTTATTTGCAATTTTTGAGAAATTGAATACGAAACATTTTAATTGATTAAAATTAATGATTTAATGTACTTGGAAATGATGCTTCAGGAAATACTTATGCAACCTAAACTCTCCCGTTGGCACCACGAGTACCTGGATGAGAAGCTACCGAATAAATAAACGTATTGTGTTTTTTCATTGCATCTGATTATTTGATACACATCGAATATTTTGTATCAGATGTGTAGCAAAACGTATAAGAAGCTTCTCCTGGTGATACAGTAATGGATGGTGTTGAGCCTCCTCTCCAGTGATAGTACATACCTCCATCGGGAGTCAAACGGGCCGTGGCCAGTGTTGACCAGTGGTAATCCGGCCTCAGTACTCGAGTTATTTCAATGGCTATCATTCGAGGTCCCTGTATGCTTAGGCAGGACAGGGGGAATTCTGTTAAGGTTATGCAATCTAAAAATATCATAAATATCATACAATGAAAGAGAACATAATTCAAAGCAGATTATTATTCAAATTGTCAAGATTGTAAAGTGACTGAACCAAAAAACCCACTGCTTCTAAGAGGCTTTATGTTTTATTGTCACATTGTGTGAGTTACAAACTCAGAAAAAATATCGGATGTGTAACAAATAATCCGATGCATTGAAAAACATAAACAGAATATTTAAGCATAACGAAAGAAATAAAATAAATATCACACTAAACGAGAAACTGATATAGATTTGAAAAAAGTTCCAGATGTATTTCAAAATAACTGAAAAGGTTCCAAAAATCATAGGAATTAAATTTACGTACAGATTTTTTTGGACGAAATTCAAAGATATTGTATGAAAACGAGGATTCTGAAAGATAGGGAGGGGACCCATTTCCAAGTCAATGGAAAGAAATATGTCATATTTTGCCATCTCCTATGGTAGTTTATTAATTTCTTGTTTCTTCCTTCTCTACTAAGAAATGCAGTAATCACACGCTTTCATTAGATAACGGAGAAAAAAAATTTCTTTTATGGTTTCAGTAGACGCATTATCAAATACCTACAGTGTCATAAAGAATTTTAGCATCGAAATGAATAATAATGAATCGGGGCCAAGGAAATGTAGCATTCTAACGAAAACGACTTATTAACAAGTGACGTACTGAAGAGCTTTCACTGCATTTACCCTTTCTTATGTCAATCAACATGGATTGCGATATGCATTATTTTCCGCAAACTGTTACCTTTGCCATATTTCATCTCCCTTTAACCAAATTCTGTTGATAAGCGAAATAATCCGCATAGGATTTTGGTGTTTTATGGCGCAAGAGCCAATCCTCACACGAAGACTGTCACTTGTCACCAGTCGCAAAATATTTGATCTAAGGATACAAATAGGTTAAAGTTGTTACCATCTCTCCTGTGATACACCGTATAAGTACTCACTAATGGCACATTTTTTTTTCAGCGGCGGCAGATGCAAGAGTAATTTACACACTTAGTACTATGGCAACTTCTTCAATCCAGGAAGTAGCAGCAAGTCGATCCAACAAGTCTCCTCTCTGGATGCAGTTGTACGTATTTAAAAATCACATGGGTGCCTTGAAAATCATCCGACGGGCAGAAGAAAATGGCTACAAAGCCATCGTTCTAACAGTGGATACTCCAGTGTCAGGATTGCATCTGAAGTTATGGAGAAATGGGCTAGCTCTTCCTCCTCATCTAAGGTAAGAGAATCCAAATAATCATAGTATATCAATATACAAGGTTTTTCAAAACAGATGCGCAAATTATAAATGGCTATAACCTCGTTGCAAACAAATATAGGAAGAACAAATTTGAACTCAATACAGAAGGGAGTTTAAGGTTTTTTTAGGTTCGTAATTATTGTCCTATGCGGCTCCTAATCGGGCATGTCGAATCAATATGAAACAATTTACAGATCATTATCTTTATAACACTTTACTCATTATCTTGTTAAAAAAAGTTTGCTTACTTAAAACTAGACAGGTATTAATGCCCTGATTTCTTAACTACTAAAGAAGAAAGGGCTTTTCGGAAAAATAAAAGTGGCTCTGTAACAGATCATGCTGACTTTTTATATGAGTCTTCAAATTCAAATTTTAACAGAAATATGTTTAAATTTACATCGGACAGATTAGAGGCTGGACAAAAATGTATAAATCTTAAAGACGAAGAAAAGAACAAATACAAATAACAGACACGGATACAACAATTTTGATTATATTATCAAAATATTTCTCCAATATATGATCTAAGAGTAAAGATTTAAATCAAAATTTAGTGTACTCCAAAATGTGTACAGTAAATAATTATTTATGATTTTGACAGCTCAGATGTTATAAGAACAGGAATTATGATTAAAATAATCAAGTCAATTTTAACCAGTTTCCTAAAACCTTTTGCGTAGCCTTTCCATTTAAATCCTTAAGATCTTTCACTCGAACCTTTTAGCAAAATATATTAATGCAAATAATATGTAATGATACGTAATTCGAATACCTGAAGAAATATTCAGCACTGAATGAATTATGCTATTTTCAGAAATCCAAATTTCGAAGAAGCTCTGAATGAGAACCCAATAACGGACAGAGCACAACAGCACACTTCGAATACAGACATGCTGAATGCTTTAAGTTGGGACGATGTTGCATGGCTGAAGACCGTGACCAAACTTCCGATAATACTTAAAGGAATTTTAACAGGTATTATTCAACAGATACATTGGTATCCAAAGGTAATGCACAATTCTTAAGATGAGAAAAAATTGGAGTCAATATGGATACTATGGTTCGCAATCTGTTACTGAGAATCGTGGGATATACTATCATCGGAACTCACATTTTTCAGTGAAGTTTTGGGTGGTGACCAGAAAGGGATGAAGACGAAAAGGAATTTTGACTCATCGCGTATCACAGAAAGCTTATAACGATATGAAATTTTCAAAAATTGTTATTTTTGATGTGCATAATATTTACATGCATTTTCGTAAAAATAGCACACATATTCGGGAAGATATAAAGGTTTCTTTAAAAAATAACAACTATTTCTGCATGTTTCGTGCTTATCACTTGCAGAGTTTTAACCTAGATTATATGAAACTTACAGAATACGTGACGATATGTTAAGAAGTATTGAATTAAAATTTGAAGTTAATCACTTGAATATTAGAGAAAATATGAGTATTTGTAGTAAGTAATTTTTTACTGCGCTAGAACGAAAAGTAGCGTAATTTTTCTTCCATAACTTTAGAACCAGATATATGGGACAACTTATATAAAAATTCCAGTTCAATACCGTTAGTATTCAGAGAAATATCGGCATTGCAAGAGCTGAATTACTTTTGTTCTCTAAGATAAACAAAATCATGTTTTTGCACAAATTGATCTTTTTTTAAACTTGAATCTTCGAACAGTAATATTAAATTTTATGAATATTGAATGTGCTGAAAACTTATGTATACTTATAAATTGAATAAATGATTTAAATTGCATTTCGATTTTAACAATTTGAACAATGTGGGAGATACATTTCCCAATAATAGGAAATCACGTTATATGGATACGCATTATCAGACGAATTTATGAAAGTTCAAACATATCTCTGATTTATTGCTGCGCATATTACTAGTGGAATCTTACTTTTTTCTAAAACTGCCACCTTTACTTTTCATATAAAAACAACGGGCAAGAGTTTGCATTTTAATACTGATTGCAGAAACCACTTGAGTAAAAAAAAATCAAAATTGCGTTTACACTGTTTTCACATTTTACATTGAATGTAATACATAATGAGTGAAGAAAAACCAGAGCCAAGTAAAGACGCGTTATAGGTATATAAAATGCACCAGGTAAGAGAAGATTTTAATCATTCATTGAAACAATCAATCAGTTTTTTAAAGCTGCCAGCATTTTGAAATTATCGACTCATGTGGTTTCTGCTATCAACGATTCATTTGCTTAAAAAGAAACTAAAAAACTCTATTAAAATGTTAAATTTATCTTACAAGTAATACGGGACTGTTTATCCCGCTTTATGAGAATTAGTCACAATATAATATTCATAGTATTATAAAAAGTCACATTATACGCGCGCGCGCGCGGGAGTTCGTTATACGAGAATCCACAGAATTCCCAGGTTTTCTCTGTGTGTGTGTGTGGATCATGAATGGAGTTTAAGTTTAGTTTAGTTATATTAACGTCCGATGTGAAGCGACACGACAGCTACTTTGGAACGTGCCTCGTCATTTTGAACCGCGGTCAGATGACGGGGGCGACGCCAGAGCTGACAGCCCCCTCCAAACTTTCGCACCACACCAGCGGGATGACGTTTGGCCCCTATGTATGATTTAACGTGCAACACGCCCAATACACGACGGATCTTCAGTGGAATCGAGTTTCGAACCTGAAACCCTCCGACTCCGAGGCCGACTCCTTACCACTAGGCCACCGAAAATACGTGGTAGTTTCATTCATTAGTGTAATTAGGAAAAATTGAAGCACGACACAATGGGCAACAGAAAAGAAATGACCCACAAAGATAATTAGTCCTTTTATAGTGATTCTCACTAAACTCATCTGCACCTCCGTCCTCCTCTCAAAACTGTTCCAGCGCACGAAACCAGCCTCCCCAATCGTTAGAGTGCAAATCACGTGAGAGGACCATGCCGGCCCAGTAGAGGGGGATACGGTTATTTCGCTTAATACTTTTCTCTCATTCCAAAACACCTTCGAAGGCTAAAATCTAATATGCATTTGATGTAAAGATAAAGCACTTTAGGATAATGTGATGAGCATGTATGATATATGTATTTACTGTATGTATGATATATGTATGTGATGATATATGTATTTACAGTTTATTCTCGATAGTTGCCTTGTTGATACTTCTCAGAAGACTATTACGCGTTGCCTTTTTAAACTTTATTTAGAGCAACTCGTCATATTTTCATTGTTGATCTCATAAGTTTGTTTGGTTTTGCTTTCTACAGTGGAAGATGCTCTAGAAGCAGTTAAATATGGAGCTTCAGCAGTTTGGATTTCGAACCATGGAGGAAGACAAGCGGATTGCTCGCCAAACGCCGTAAATATACTAATAATTTCAATATTATACAGTCATGATTTTATTTTTAAGAATGTTGTTTATATGAACTACTGCCAAGGAAGGTTAATTTTAATTAAACGCTATGTTTTTAACTGCCAGATATGAATCGCATTTGCGTATCAAGATTATTGTTGGATTTTTATCAAATAAGTGTTATAATTTTCTCCAAAGTATGGGGTAATTATCAAATATGTTAAATATCTTTAATTTAAAAACTATTTTTTTCATACTTTCCTAATTTTAATTTCCCAGCGTGGAATTGGAAGTGGCAATTAGGGAGACGCAATGATAGGATAACGAGCAAGCGCCCCCACAATACATATCTTGAGCAATAACTGATATTGAAAAACCTTGCAGAAAAAATCTGATGTTGTATTTTGTAAAATTAAGGATAGCTTTATAAATAGTCATAAGGCAATCGATTGGAGCTGGTTCAATTTTGCAGAGCAAACTACAGATACTTAGGTACAGTTTGCCGAAGCAGAACTCAGTAAAATTATGGTTAGTTTCCAGTGGCATCATTGCTTTCTTCTGTGAAATAATATAGTAACGATTCAATACTTTTTAAGTAAGTGTATTTTGTTTTTAAAAATCCATTATTAACTTAATTCCAATGGTTTTATCTTTAAAGAGTTTATGTAATTCATTCGATTTTGAATTAACAAATAACAATTTCTGTCCTAATGTTAAATTTACTTCCTTTATTTAGCTTTGGGAAAACACAAGATCTGCTTGATTTTTCCTATTCTTCATTGAAAAATCTAAATCAAATGCATAAATTACTAATATAATAGCCGAGATATGTCTCTCACTGATCCGGTAACGCTCTGACGTCATAAACAATAAAATTCTCGCCATAGCACTGCGAGACGTTAAACAGAATTATTTCATTGTCAGAGCACCTAAATTTTAGTAATTTTAAATTTAAAAGAGTAATTGTCTTTCTAATTTCAAATTCAATAGCTCTAAAATAGTGAAATAACATTTTCTATCGATTTATAAAAAATTAATCTAGCTATGATCAATAGTTCCGGAGAAATTTTAAATAATATTAATCATATATTTCAAAATAATTTCCGTTTTTCAATAGAAGGTAGTAAATCACGTCAGTGGTATATCATTCTCGTGATATAGTTTGGACGCCACTATGCATCTGATTATTTATAGCAATCGTGATGATATAATTTGATAATATTTTTTGGCAACGTTAAAATTTACACAAAGACATATGAAGTACAAGGAAAATTGTTAAACAACGAAAAATATTTCACACGGAATGTTGTTTACCAAGAGGGTTTTTTGAATAAAGAAATATGTAAATAAAAAATATTTCCTGTCATAAAACATACGTTTATTTTATTTGTTTTCAATCAATGTTAAACATTTCTGTAGCATGTATGTCTATTTAAACTAATCTATTTCTCTCGAATGAAGAGGCAATTTGCACCCGTCGTACCATGACGGGCGATTTTCTAGTTAGCTAATAATAGGTTTACTTTTCAGTTATTAACTAATGATATTACATTTTTTTTCCTTAACAGCTGGATATTTTGCCCGGAATTTCTTCTGCTTTGGCTGGTACCGGCTGTGAGATCTACGTAGACGGTGGCGTACGGTGGGGAAGTGACGTACTCAAAGCCTTGGCTTTGGGAGCCAGATGTGTGTTTGTTGGCAGACCGATTCTTTGGAGTCTCCACCATTCTGTAAGTTCAGTACGAATTATTTAGACTGAAAATCGTTGGCAATAACTATTCTCTAAACAAACATAATTTTAATATTTTTCAACAGTTGTGTTTTTTATTGATCATTTTGTTATAGTTTGTGTTTTACAACATTTTCCAATATTTGTTTTCAATGGATGTTTGCTGGCTGTCTGTTTCTTTATAATTTCAACCATTCTGTGAATTTTTTAGGAACGATTTTGTTTAAAAATCGTTGGCAATAACAATTCTCTAAACACGCATATTTGAACATTTTTCAATAGTTGACATCTAAGTTTAAATAAAACTTTATCAACTTTCCATTAGATATACCAGGCTTTTTTTCCATTCCATATTATAATGGACTAAAATACTGAACTGAACAAAAAGTTAAAGAATATAGGCTCTTACTCTTCATACAAGTGTTTTATATTTTAGTTTAGACTCAAAGTTATAATTTAATAATTTTTAATACTTATTTCCTATTCTAACTTATTTTAATTCTTTTGAAATCATTTACTATTATTAACTAAAAATTTTGAGTGTTCTAACAGCATAATATTAAGCACACGTATATATGTTTTGCAAAGATCGTGTGAATTCTCGGACAAGAATGAAATAAGTTATATCAATTTTGTATCATGAAAACCCTTCCCCTTTTTAGGGACAAGATGGTGTACGATCCACTCTGGAGATATTGAGATCTGAACTTGACAGGGCAATGCATCTCACAGGTAATCAGGCATTTATATGTATTTAATAAAATAAAAGAAATTAAATTAATGATAATAATTTAATGAATAATTATTCATAAATGTTCAGAGATGTGTTGCTGCATATTGTCACATATTTACTAAAGTAAATACATTTCACATTTGCAATCATTGACGAGAAAGACACTGATGCAACACTGCAAAATGATTAAGTATTATTCAAATTATTCTAACTTCCCATTTAGAAGCTGCAGAGAGACCTCAAAATTTTGAAGCGAAATAAAACGATATCTGAATCGGCATCCGCCTCTCAGAGGTCGAATGTTTGATTCCGTAGGATTTAACGTGCATCAGACTCGCGTGTATGGCGGATCATTAGTAGAACCGAGTGTGGAATCCTCGATTCTCCTATTCCAAAACCGAGATCCTGCGTGTTGGTCCAAGTGGCTGTATTATTGTTCTTAAAATATGCTAGAAAAGTCACCTTCTTTTGTTTTCTGATGAATACTTCCTTTTAACGATGAACTAGAAAGTATTCTGTTTAACAGAACAAGAAGCAGGCGAATGAGATCCTTGCCTCGGATTAATAAATGGAAAGGACTTTATATCTCCAATACAAATATTGACAGAAAGAAAAATGATAGATAACGAAACTGTCGCTCTATTCGATCTAAAAGTAAGTATACAAACAATTTTGTTGTAACTTAAAGCCGGCCATTCACTTGAAGTATAGCCATGCCATTTGTCCTAAGCCCGGTTTTTTCCCACCTTTTTAATCGAAAAGTACAGGCACGTCATTCACTTGTATTTAAAAGGACGCTAACTCTGAACGAAGGTAGGGGGAGAGCGATCTTCTTTCCCTCTCTACAGCTGCTTGTCAATCGCTCTTCGATTTTGCCCAGTCAGCAGATTTTAATTTATGCTACCCTCGAAGCGAGGCTTCAATCTACGGAAGGCATTGTGACGGAATTCCAACCACCACAAGCCATTTGGCTGATTTCCACAGCTTTTGATGGCTTTTTCGTTCTCGCGTTCCAAAATATTCAGTTTATCTGTGAAGTGAATGGCTGGCTTAACATTTAAGCATTTCAGAGGGTCTAAATAACAGAACGATATGTAAAAACATGTATAAAACAATTTTTGTTACTTTTTATTCAAGTTTTTTAATTTAAGGACGAGAATTATCCCTCGCCCTCCGTTAAAACTTTGCTTAGGCACGGCTATGTAATTCCTGAAGAGGTATTACACCTGAGCCGTTAAAAGTAGAAATGGCGCTAGCCAGAAACCTCAAAGTTTCAGATAATCTTCTCTTCAGGAAAAGTGCTGAAAAAATGCTCAGTATTTAATATTTTTTAATTGTTGGTATATTCACTAGACTCGCACCACTTCTGCCCGAAACATATTGAAGGTGGATTTATTCATTTTTGCCGCAGGTCGATTTTGTCAAAAATAGATTTTCTTACGCTTCGCAATTTTCAACGTCTCATTTACCAATGACTTAGCCTTTCAATATTTTCCCTTTAAAAACAGCTTTTAGGGATTTTACAGGATCTGTTAAAGATGTTAACTATTTTCTTTTTCAGGTTGCAATAGTATTAGCGAAATTGGACCACATTTGGTTCAAAAGAGGCAACTAGCTAAGTTTTAACAGTCAGTAACACAGTTATCGTGCAAGAACCTTCGAAAATTTCGGAATATTCCAAAAATATCTGAATTTAATAATCTGGTTGATGAATCCGGCTACAAACAACTTTGAATAGAAACGAAATTCTTTTATAAGTTCTGCATCTTTTTTATAAAATTCAGACATATTTGAATAAAAACTTGTATGAACTGACAATTGTCGCATTTATTATATTCTTGATTATTTAATTGTTGATTTTTCAAATGATATTAAAAATATATGACCATTAGAATTATATGGATATTATTCCACTATTCTCAATAAATATTGCGTTGAGTAATAATACATGAGATTTTCTTAAATTTCTTTTTTCAAATCCCTCTGGTCGTTTGACGCGGATTTTCGTAAAGTTCATTCATTCGGTTTTTTTTTTTTTGTTGTTGAAGCGCGAAAATCAATGGCGGTCAGTACATGGAGGCATTGCTCCTTCTCCATACCAAGTACAAATCTCGCGAGTAACTTTGGCAGTTTTAATACTTCAATTAATTGCAAAACACGAGTGATGTGAAAAAAATCAATTTTGTCCACGTAGTCTTTCAATTCAATTATCTAAAAATACACAAAAATCATTAAAAAATTTTAAAAAGTAAAAATGTACTGTCTTGTAGAATATTAAATTCTTCTTAAAATACTGTAAAATGTTTTGCCAAGGCGTTTTATTTCTGCGCGCATTTTTAAACTTAAAAAAATGCTCATGAATTATTATTCAACTAAATAAAACACTTTCTATCGTAACGAAAGTTAAACACCTTAACATTTTTACATAAAAGCTTTTTTTACTGTTATTTTCAAGCCAAAGAATTTTCTTAAAATGTCTTAATATATTTAAATTAGTGTTGCACCTATTCAAACTATTTGATATATTATATGAACAAAGCTAATCTAATGATTACCGTATCGACTGGGAATCTAAAACTTCGTTCACGTTTAATGAAACAATCCATTATTTCACCCCCTGTTTTTGATATAGTTAATCGATTAAGTGTTAGTTACGAGAGATATTTGCACAGAGTAGTTTGTAACAGTCTAGAAAATTGAATTTATAGATAATTCAGTTGTGTGATTTCGTTATATATAAAGTATGTTATGAAAATAAAAATTCGAAAATTTGCATTATTTTGAAATAAGTATTTTTTCTTTTAAAATTACTTCGCTTCAGACAAAAGTTCAAATTACTTCTTACTGATCTTAAATCAGTTTGTAATTGTGATTATCCCTCCATTTAAAATATCAAATAAACGTTTAATTAGATAGAAAATAATAAATTATTAGAAAACGCATTATTATCAGAAAATGAAATTTGTCTAATAATAATGCGTTTTAAATAAAAAGCATCGCTTATAGTTTATTCCAAATTAACAAGTGCTTTCTGAACTTCACAAAACAAATCAAAAACTGAATTATGTTTAAAAAAAAAATTCTTGTATTTCGTCACCTCACGTTCTTTCTTTAGTTCAGTACATTCTACTAATACATCACAGAGCTTCCTCCTATATATTTGTGATAATTATCTTTCAAGCCACTTAATTTTAAGAAAAAAGCACTTCTACTGAAATAAATTAAAGCACTTCTACGTTAACTTATGATTCGCGCGAACCTCTACTTTCCACAAGCCTCATAAAAATGCCAAATCATTTCTTTTTCCGGGGATTCCCCGTTTCGATAGCATAAAATCCAGAAAGCGGATTTTAACTTCATCTTTCTACGTTTGACAATTCCCGGTGATCCTTGCTACTTTCCGCGCAATATCTCACAATGTTCACGAATATATTTCTTTTAAAATATCTTTTAAAGATCATAAAATATTTAATAATTGGTATTAAGTATATTTGAAGATAATAATAAACAGATTTTTGTATTTTACTACGGCTTAAAAATTATTTAAAGGTATTTCGACACTACAGCTGAATTTTACATATTCATAAGTAAATATACTCTCTATTTCCTCCAGAACATGGATGTGAAATTTTGAATCGCTCCATATTTATATTTTCTTCACTAGAATTGTCATTCTGAAACAAGAGAGGGAAAAGGAGGGGAGACTTACAATTGTGTAGAACAGTCATATTCAGAGATGATATGAAATGTCAAGTTGCGTGACAAGCGACTCTATCTTTCACGATGAAGATAAGGTTCAGAAAATCTCCGTTCTCTACAGAAAATTTTTCTCCGTTGTGAAAATATTGAAAGATATACCGACTTTCTTATCTTCACTATTGTAGAGATGGGTTCTCTTTCTTGTTTCCGATAGAAGAGAAGATCTCATTTTTTCTTGCAATGTTTATTATATGTAAGCAGTATGACTTGCAGAACATGAACGATCGTTGAAGATGTTTTTTTTTTTTACTCTCATAAAGAACTGCAGTTAAATTGTTATTATGAAACTAATTTCATGTCAGTGCTTAAGTTTTTATCTGAGCTTTTTTAAAGGTGAACATCCGAATGTATTATTATTAGTTCTAAGACCAGAAAATATTTGGATTGACTATGGTAAATAAAGCCTTTTTTATTTTTTTAGAATTAGGGTCTAAAAGACTATTCTTGAAGATTTGTTCTATTTGAAAACATTTTAGCTAAAATTCTTTTAATTAAAATTTAGCCAGATTCTTGAAAATCATATGCAATTTCACGCTCGGTTTTACATATTTTCTCTGAAAATTGTATGTAATTATAATAAAAATCTGTTCATTTTATTAAATTTATGGAAACATGAAATGAAAACGATGATTACAAATAACCTAACCCAAATTTGTTCTGACCGCAAAGCCACCATTTACAAAGCACTCCAAATAATGCAAAAGAGAACGTCTACTTTTGAAACAACCAAAATTGGACTTTCTTGATAAGAAACATTTTATTAAGCAAATAAATCGGTAATCTATTTTTAAATAAAGACTGTTTAAATGAGGAATAATATTCAATGTTTTATACAATAATATTGTGGACCAGCAGCCGAGTACCTGTAGATGGTGCTGCCATCGCCAGTGACGTCAGAACATCAAGCTGCAGAGAACAGAAGACGAGATGGAACGCGGTACGAGACGTATTAACAACGTTGGCTCTTTTTTGCAACGACTAATGACGAGGATGGGCCATCCAAAGCCTACTACTTCAGTTGTACATATTTTTAATTGTAAAGTTTGCTTCTTGAAAATGTAAACTTAATCCTGATAATCGAGCCATTTAGATTGATGAACTGTGTATTCATTCAGGGAACCAACATTAAGCCTAATGATGTTCGCCCATAATATTTATTGATTCCTTATGAGCTTCCCTGGTTTCTCATTAGTAAGTTATAAAGAATATGATTATAATCACAGTGGTATTCCATGATGCTTTGTTAAAATTGTGTTTAAAAGAAATTGAGACAAATTTAAAATCTAAAAATTCTGTTTTATCCTTTCAAATAGACAGGACCATCTTCTCTAGTGTGCTAATGGGGCTGTAGCCAAATCAGTACATTGGAACACATTCATCCAAAGGCGTCTAAAAATTTACTATACTGATTTGATTTTAATTTTGATCCAAAAAATATACTACAATAAAATAAAATTTATAATATGTTAAACGTTAAGATATATAGGAATTGTAACTAGACGGTCATCGATTCTGTAATGTTACATAAACATGTATTTAACATGTCAAAAAATATTCATACAGAGACAACCAGTGAGAAAAATCCTAAATTATGCGTGTAATAGAAGTTACCTACAATACGGAAACTCACTTGTAAAATCCCGTTTTGAGAAAACGCTGGTTTGCAAGATTGTAAAGCGTTAATCACAGAAAGAGTTACGGACTTTTTTTGGGGGGTCCTCAATTATTGTGTAAGGTAGGTATTGTGGTGTTGATTATTTTAATTATTATTTTATTTCGGAAAATTATTTCCTCTAATGACGTTCAGACACATAAATTTTAATTCATTGATTAAATGCACAAAATGTTTTTTTCCCTTTGTACTTTCTGATTTCTGGACAGCAAGCTTTTAACTCTAACAAAACCCCTTAGTAGAATCCAACCTATTCTTTTCACTTTTACACTAGTATATTCCCCCTTTCAGGAGAAAAGCACGTGCAAGTTTGAATCACCCGTAATAGACTAACTCTTACTTGTGAGAACCCCACTGAGTTTGAAATTGGAAAAATTTCTTTAAGTCTTTGGCTCTTTTTGTAGAAAAGGATCCGAACCCCTTTGCTCTGCCGGTCAATTTCAACTTCCGCCGTTTATTGCCTTGTGACAATAAGCGTGCAACTCACTTTCCAAATTTTACAACCCAAGCGAGACAGACAGTCTCATTCTCACAATGACTTTCCGTCGGTCTTGTCTAAATTGATAAATTACCCCTTGGGGGAGTTAGGATTCAAACCTTTTATATCTTTTCCGCTGTCCAGTCAGAAGTGTCAAAATTTCCCAATTGGCTAACGACAGGTCTTAGGGGCGTGCACAATGGATTACTGGATTGCTTGGCGAGTCTCTGAGCTGTCGCCTTCGAGTCTTGGCGCAATAAATTAATTTCAGTCTCTGCCTTGCTCATTGGAAAAAGCTTGGTATTTTGGCACAGGATTAGAGCAATAAAGGAACGACTTGGCAAATGCATTTTTTTAATAAGAAGGAAGCGGGAAAAATTGAACAGGGAGACTCGGAGACAGATCGAGACAGAAAAATGAAATAAGGAAGAAGATGAACTTTTGATATTTTCTTGGGCACAGATAAAAAAACATTGTAATCTGGCAATGAACTTTTGGGAGTGACGGATTTCTGAGCGACAACAATAAGGGAAGGCGGCCATAGCTGATCCAAAAACTACGCAGCAAATGTGTGAACACTGAAAACTGCGCGCCTCGCAGTGATGGAGTGTAAAGAAGGACTTGTCAGCTGTTTCCAGACTATCCGGTGATGCCCTGGCGCAGAGTCCTTTGCGTGTGCTCATAAAAGAAATATCTACGTTGTACCAGCCAGAGAGGCATACCGTATGCAGTGCGGAATCCCAGCGACAGGCCACTCCAAATCCGGCGGACCAGACTCAGTGAGGAATGCCGTATGCAGCGCGAAATCCCAGCGACAGGCCACTCCAAATCCGGCGGACCAGACTCAGTGAGTTCCTCCGAATTCAGTGAGGAATCCCAGCGCAAGCCTTTTCCAAATCCGGTGGACCAGACCATCCCGATGACACCCAAGAGAATGCGCCTCCCAAATAACTGCTCAGCGGCACGATGGAATAAAATGACAGGACTGTGTTCGGGGACCGATTGAACGATTCCATCAGCTCTTGACTCTCATCAGTGGATCCTGTTCGACTCAGACAGCCGTCCAGGCTGCCAATGCAATGCATTGCTCGAGACCTTGGTCAAGCCCTAGCCCAGATGCCCGCCTCTCTGTGTACAGATAAGTCCCATTTGATTTTAATTTTTTTTTATTAAAAAAAATTTAGGAAGTTGCAAATTAACATTCAACTTTGTACTTGGTGTGGAGTGATGTGTAAATAGAAAACAGTTGAAAGATATTGAAATAGTAGAGAGTAGATTAAGTTTTATTATTGTAAGTGTCATAACAAATTTTTAATGTCAAAAGTTTAGGAGGTGTTATTATTAGGAGTAGTAGAAATTTATAAGAATGCTAGTAAAAATTGTGTGCTGATATAATTCAACCTCTTGTGTATATCTTAATTGTTAATGTTTTTTTCATCAGCACTTTCTTAAACAAAGGAATCTCAGGGTAGATAATTAGTTTAATGGAAGTCATTGCAATAGTGACAATACTTAGAAATTTTGTTTTTGACATGATATTTAATTTCCGAAGGAGTTCTTTTTCTCATGGAATAACATTAGCAACTACAGGCTATGAACTACATGCCTCATTACGTCGTCTGTTTTCTATTATTTTGCTTATATGACAATATATATATATTGATCAGTGCATAATGATACACTCAGTGTTTTTCACGTGTCCATAATTCATTTGTTAGCGGGCCCCATCATTTATTATCCAAATAATGTGTTAAGAGATTTTTCGTTCTTGCCAATATGTGTATGTGCGCAATTAATCCAGAGCGTCATTGCATTGTGCTCATCCTGACCTTGTCAGCAACCACTTACTTATTTATCTGTCAATTCATAAATAAACAGCATTTAATTTAACGTTACAGTTTCTGTCATTCATTCTTGTTTGTGTTTTCTCTCACACTTTGTCCTAACAGGGTTTCCAGGTCTGGTGCTATTTATATCTATGTCAGTGTAATGTTTGTCTGGGGTTATTAGTTAACAATTTTGAACACAACGCGGTTTACAAAATTTCTTATATATACTTTTCATACGATCAATTGATTAAATCCTAGTTGTAAGATCTTTAGTCAGGAATCTGTAATTAAATGTATTAAAGATTAGTGAAATTTTCATAATGATCGAAATTTAATCTGATGAAAATTTAAATTAGTGCACTTACTATTAAGCAAAGCAAATTAATTTATCTTGATTTAGTTTTATTTACTTTTGTCCTCTTTTGTCTTGTTAGATTTGTAACTTGATTTGTATTTTATGTAAAAGATTCTGATAATGAACTTGCAGCTATTCTGTGCTTAATTGAATTTAAATTAATTAAAGATAATTACACGACAGTATTTTAATTTTATTTATTTATTTATAACCCAGCCCAGCCTACCCAAAAGGGTGTAAGGCCTTCCACAGGTCGGAGAGGAAGCATAAAAACATCATCGTTTACAACAACGAATTCAGAAAAAACGATAAAGAGCAAAAACGCAAAACACAAAAAATAAGAGCAAAAACAAAAAACGCAAAGAGCGAAAACACAAAAAGCTTAACATTAAAAACACAAAACCCCAAAAGATTAACATTAAAAATACAAAAAGATTAACATTAAAAACACAAAAAGATTAATAGCAAAGCGCAAAAAACCCAAATAGCAAAAACACAAAAAGCTTAGGTATTTTTATTGGCCATAGGCTCTAAAATTCCTAGTTACAGTTTTGAAGAGGCACCAAATCATTCTAATATGTTTTAAGACGGCCCTGCAAATAGAAATCGAAAATTCGATATTTTCAGGAAATGAGCCAAAATTTGAGATTCATATATCTTAACTGTGATGTACTTCGCAAATCGTTTTTTGACATATTAATCAATTAAATCACAAGATTTAGAAAAAATTATGATCATCGAATCCAATAAACTGTGCCATTCGAAGCAACAATCTATCTTGTAAAGACAAAAATTGAAGTCACACTCCATTTCACTCATCCACACAGCCGAAAATTCCCTCGAAATCATTTCCAACAATGCAGCAACGGTAAAGGAAAAAATATCAGCGCCGTGAAAATAAAATGAAAATATTTCATTGTTCACAGTGTTCCAAAAGGAATTCTTACCTTTTGCCTCTCAGCGCGGGGAAAAAAAGAACTTACGTGTCATAAAATTTCCAATCGTGACTTCTGAGAACTATTAGATGGAAACTTTCTAGGAGAGACTGTCGCAAAGTCCCCTTCATATTTCATTGATCGCTTTCTGGATTGAAAGAATCGAAAGACATTTCCACTTCTACAGAGAAACCTCAGCAAACAATAGAAACGAGGAAAAATAGCGGGAACTTCCGTATTCTGAATCGATTATGCATTTTTCATTCGTCTGGAAGTAGAAGTTTTTGTTCAAATTCAATGCTGCCTAATTGTTCTTAGCTGATTCTGATTGTTTGCAGTTTTAAATCTTGAGAGGAATCTTCAATATTAATAATTGACGGAAAATTTAAAAAATCATTCTTGGTTAAATATGAAAATTTCTATTTTTGTTCACATCGTTGTTGTTCTCTTATTTCGATGGAATTATTGAAGAAAATTCTTTCTTTTGAGGAGAAATAACATCAAATTCTGTTTGAAATACAAATATAATGCAGTTTATTTGAAATAACAGAAATCGTATTATCTATCATACTTTGCTTTAATGATAGATATTGATTCTATGATAAAATATATATCGACTCACTTACAATTTTCAATCATATTCCTTTATTTTTGCGTATATAGATTTGTTTTCAGATTAGCCTACAGATGACCGAATTTCCACTTTTCTCTTCTATTAATTCCATAGCAATTACATCACGACAAAAAAGATCAGGATGCATACTGTATCCCGAATATGCAGGGATGCCTCAGAGAACTTAGGAATAATGTTTTGTTACTTTTGTTTAAGTTATTAATAAATGTTATATCTAAATGTATACAATTAGACAGAATATCTCTCTTGGACAGCGGTATTCTTGTGGAATTTACGATTGCGTCCGGATTATATGTGATTTATGTCTTACTGTTGTGATTTGTTCCGAAATAAAACAAATAAATAAATAAATAATCAATTAATACTATCATTGAGCGAAGTAGGATTTACATGAACATTTACCTTAATTTGAAATTAATTATTGAGATTTTTGAGAGAAATGACGAAATATTAATAAAACTGCTATGCAGTAAATACTGGAAGCTTATCTCTCATGCCTAATATCTATTATGTATGAGACAAAAGTTGAAAGCATGACACTCTTGGAAGCTCTTTCAAGCAGGCATGTTTTGCCAGAAATATATTTAACAACAAATGAATAAGTACTATCTCCATGAGAACCGAAAGTGAAAAAACAAGTATTCTGCTTGTCACTAATTTTATTACCTGAAGGTACAGTGATAAGGCTAATTTCGAAATGAGAAGTAATACTTATACTGTGATTTATTTACAGAGAAAATATTCCATTTCGGATTATAGGCTAATCTTACAGAAATAATTCCAAAACATGGATCAGAAACAAAATAACAAGGCACCTAACAACTGCGTTTGCATTAGAAATGTATCATTTATTGCATGCAAAATAAAACACATAAAGCAACTCAGAAATGGAACAAGGAATCATAATTCATGCATAATATGGCCGTTATTAGAGGAAATCTGACTGAGAGAAGTGAAGTCCTGTTTTAACCCTTTCTTGATAGGCGACGCATGTCATGCGACCAAGAGAAAAATTGGGTCGTTGAAAGTGAATTCGTCGCTACCTACACGTCTCGTTATATTCCGCGATTATTTTTTGTATTTCTGAATATTGATACGAAATGGCGCAAATAGTCCTAATTTCTTCATGTTTTCTCGGTGAGATTATTCGCCTTCAATGGAAAACGTAATCATTTTGTCGGAGATTCGATAAAAAAAAAATTCCGGGCAAGAAGGGGGTTAACCCGACCGTAATTTATTTTGTCTGTTTTTCCGTAATTTTGTTTCCAATGCAATCGCAACCAAAAGACTCCCTAGTTTTTATTTGAATTTGGCATGAATGTTCCTTGAAGTCATTAAAAATAATGTATGAGTAAAAGCTTATTTTTTTTATTAAGCTTCAGTGGAGGCCGTTTTTAAAGTTTCAATGTTCGGAGAGTTAAAAGAGAGTTTGACACCATTAAAACGTTTGAGTCACTTTGGTAATGACGAGACATTTAATTGCCATTTTGTCATTACTGATAAAAGCAGAAATTTAATTGCGATTTCGTGAATACTGATAAAGGCCGAGACTTTTGTATTGATTATTTGACGGTTAATCTAAGTTTTCATATACTCAATTTCAAAAATAGTTCCAAAGAAATACTACGTTCCATACATAAAATCGTTGCCTGAGCATTCTATGAATACATTGCCAATACCAGGAGAAAGAGATGTGTGACTTATTGTGCGAGTTATACAGAAAAGGCATGAGGTTCAGCCATACGAGTTTTCAAATACGAAAAAATTAACATTTTGTTAATTGTGTCGCAAAATCTTTCTATTCGATATAAATATATCTCTCAAAAAACAATTCAAGATACCAGACATGAAAGTATCGAAACTAAAGCAGTGAATGGCATGAAGAATAATTTATTACACGAACATACGATAAATAAGTGGAACGGCTGAAATACATTATGTCTAACATTACGAAACTATAAAAAGGAGGCTCTATTACGTACGTGCATGCAAATAATTCGAAGTAAATGGCTAGAATTAATGATATAGTTATGGAGACACTAATGGTTCCAATATTGCTTCAGAAATCGACAATCAGTGTTAATTTAGCTATTCGAAAGTCAGACATGCAGAACGCGTGGGTGTAATGGCGATCTCTTAATGACGAGACATAAATATCAAACTAATGCTGTACTGCAGAAGAATTATTTTATCAGGCACATTTTCATCAAAATGATTTAAAGTAGATCATAACTTTCCGAAGAACTAAATGCATATTTTATTTACTTCAATGTTTACTAATAATACTTCCTACAATTACTAATAACACATTTTATTCAATTACTTGTGACAAATCTTAATACATTTTATTGTAATTCAAAATATAACTCGTCATGAAAGTTTTTACGTTCATGATTAATAAATAGAATGTATTTCGGAGAGTATGTAAAGAACGTTTTAAGAAATTTGTGGAAAATTATATAAAAGAAAAAGCAATTTTTGCAATGGTCGGGATGTATATATAAATAAATATGATATTTTTACTATATTATGTTGTTTCTGGAAGGCATTCGATAGAATATTATTGATTATTACAAAGAAACCGATAAAGGCAAAAACAGATATTATTACCTATACAATCTTCAACATTTCTAAAATCTGTTTTAATTAATGAATTTGACAAAAGAAAATGTTTCTTCACATAATTTCTTGATTATTTCCGAAATATACATATGTCTTGTTTTATTTATTAAGTTTAGTATAATTTCAGTAAAGTTTCAGAGCAACTACCTTTTCGAAATTAGACATAAGCTTACAATTTTTAATATATTTTATTTTTAAGACAAGCACAATGCGATTGCACGCAGATTTCTGTATTTATAACTATCTCTCAATTAATATCGTTTTGAAATTTCCGGAATATTGTGTCAACCTTTAAAAGTCCGAATTTTTAAAAATTAATTTAAAAATGTTTTCTGACTGCCATTTCTTGAATAAAACATGGGAAAAATACTTTTACAAATCCTATTTTGCTCAAATCCTATTTGATTCAAATCTTAGGAGTCAGTAAATGTTATTCAGTTCAGCTTCTTCATACTTGTATACAGTAGATATCGTAGAATTTTAATATTCCATTTTTTCTCCTTTTACAGAATCCTCATTCGAATTGTGTGCTTACCGCATTTTTCCAGGGAAGAATTACCCCGGCAGAATTATTTCGAATTCTTTTTCGAAAATGGAATTAAACTTATTTTTATCTCATTGAAGATTACTCTTCCAATATTCAGAGTATGTTTATTCAAAATACAAAGAACGTCTCACATGCAGAAATTCTTTCACTCCATAGAATGAAGATTTAAAATATATGCACAAGTTATTTTTCTAGAAGAAATATTTCGAATCACGATTCAAGATCCACTATATTTTACCAGAACCAAATAAGGAGTGAAGTTTAAAGTTCCGCCATCTGCTTTGAATTTTGAACAGTTACATTGTAAGCACTTGAGAGTAATTTTTTCATTGTTTATTTAAAAGCTATTTATCAGGCTTTGCTTACGTAAGGTTATCAGATCAAAAGAAAGGTATTAAATTATATCTTTCTCTTCTCCTTCAAGAACACGCTTCCAAGTTTATTTAAAAGGCTTTCTTGATTCTTAATGAGAAAGAGAGATTAGAAAGCATTTAAACTGTTTCAGTAAGAAAGAACTTTTTTCCATTAGTGAAAGCCCATTAAATTTTTTGTGACGAAACAAAATTCAATAAAAATAAATTTTCATCTCTTGGGAAAACGATTTAACTTTAGACAAAATTTATCATCTATTTTAATTTTAAAGTTAGTTATGCTGGGAAAGTATTTTAAAATTCTAACTTATAACTTTACGAAAATATTACGAACTATATTTATTTTTGAAATATTATCAAACATACAGGGTGGCCATAAATTTTTGAACCCATTTCAAAAAATAATTTTAAAAACCCTATAATGTAGCAACTTCATTTTTTTAATGAGAGAGTAGCTCAAAAATGTTTTCTTTTCTCAGATAAGTAATGCGCTATTACGGCGCACTAAATTTGCTGCAACGAGAGATTCCGAACGCAAGTATCAAAATGTCTACCGTGTATCAGAAGGCACGTCTCTGGTTCGAAGAAAGCAAATCAATTGTAACAGTTCAAAGATGTTTTTGCCTAGAGTACAGAAACAGTCTGTCACCAAGTAGAATACCATCAAGTGTTGGTATGAGCAATTTAGAGGAACAGGAAATGTGCATCGTAGGAAAGGTGCTGGATGACCATCGGTCTGTTGTTGAACGAGTGAGGGAGACTTTAACTCCCTAATTGCTCATATCAACGCTTAATGAAGTTCTTACTTCAAGACTGACAATTAATTTGCTTTCCTGGAACCAGAGACGTGCCACGGTAGCCATTTAAACATTTGCGTTGGGAATCTTGGCAGATTTAGTGCACCTTAAGGACGCGTTAACTATCTGAAAAACTTTTTGAACAATTCTCTCATTTAGAAAAAACGAAGTTGCTGCATTATAGGGTTTTTTATTAATTTTTAAA
>BGPR01000131.1:327998-349859 GCA_013235015.1 Araneus ventricosus
AAAAATGGAAATGGATGGAACTTGCTGACATCGCCATTGAACTGCTTAAAAATGTAACTGTGTTTTTATTTTTTTTCTCTCTAAATAACTTCTTGAATTATAAAATGTTATCTCCCGATAATGACATTTTACAAGCTTTCGCATCGTGTAAATCGGCTCCATAGCCAACTTTCACACTCTTTCTTGAAAAATTCACAAACTTAATTTTTTTTAAAAATGAGAAACACAGGATTCTTATACCGGCTCGGTTAATAGAGATCTCGGTTCATAAACGCCCGGATAATAGAGGTTATAATGTATATCGTTGAGAAATAGTGTTATAGCGATAGGACTAATCCACAGGTAATAAAACAACTGTTGAAACTCTGGTGGAGCTGCGCGCTACTTCCGTTAATTTTTCTTAAGTAATTTTTATTCACTGTCTGTCGTTTGTGCTTTTCAATGTGTTCTCGTGATGTGTATTTCGTTTTTGTGCTTCCTTGTAATGTCGTTACATGTGCACACAGTAAAAGTATGGAAAATGACTGACTGTTGCTTTAGAGTCCTTTTCTGACAGGTAAGAGGGAATTTTGATTTTTTTTTTACTAATTGAAATGAATTTCGAATATTCATAGTTCGTTCGACAACTATCAAAATTAACCATATCTTGTGAAAATATCATCATAATTGCAAACAGAAGCTTGTAAATGCTAAATACTTAAAACTGCTATCAATGGAATCATGTTGGTTCTGCTGCTATTTTACCAAATTTGACCAAATCTGAAAACTACAAGATACTGATGTGTCTTTACTTCTAAAATTTGTGTTATTTTTATGTTTTTAAACAAAATTCCATTTTTTAAAAATAAAAAGTAAATAATTTATACAGATTTCAAGAGTTGTGTAGAGAGTCTACAGCACGCTTCAAGACTAAGTCATCCACTGGTGCTCAAAAGCTTTTTGTTGTATAATAATCTCCTGGAGCAAGGTTTTAATATTCTTTTATGCTGGATTGCAGGTCACGTTGGAATAATCAACCACGAGAAAACTGATACAGCTGTTAAATCCTCGAATACAATTATGTGTCAATTTGTTCCAGTTGAAGATATTTCCAAAATCCCTAAGTTAAAACTCAATGCGTATTGGAAAAACCTGTGGAATGCATGAACAAACAATAAATTATCATCAATACGGAATTCTGTTAATGGGTTTAAATCCCGTAATTTCAACAGAAAAACAAGCGTTAAACTTGTTAGGTTGCGAATTGGACACACCTATTTCATTCACAGACATTTACTGTACTCAAAATCAGCCCCTGTTTGCTCGACATGCAATGTAGATATTTCTGTTTGACGTATTTATAACAGATTGTGCCAGGTATGCAAATCTTAGGTTGAAATGGTTCAGCAAAGCTTACCCAAATTTGAGTGAGTTGCTTGGGGGCCCTCCCCATCCTAATTTATTTTCATTCATTGCAGAATTGGGCATATTGATGTCATTTAATTTATTCAGGATCTGTTTTTTCGTTTTTCAATTGATTTGCCTTGACATTTATTCTATAGAAGCATAGATTTTATACCACTGTTTGGCGCAGCTTGGCCAGTCCTGGCCCTTGTGCCAAAAAATGACTCACGTAAATAGAAGCGTATCGAAAATAAATGTTAAGCATTCATAACGATGCAAACTAATATGGTGCGTTAAAGATTTTCTACGACTATTTTTAGTTTATCATAAGCACAGATACTCGTTGAGAAAAGCAACTATTTTCACCGGAATTCTGGTTTAAGTGTCAAATAAGAAGTTATTTCATAAATGGCTTTCAGCGAATCAACAGATCTTTTATATTTATTTTCCTTTTCAAAAATGTTTCTTCATCTACACGCTAGTTTAGCTTCCTACCAGCAAATCAACAGATCTTTCTTTTCTTCCTTCTCAACATGGTAATCAATAATGTGATAATGAAACTCAGTCTTTCAGATTACCTAATTACCAGCCAAAGCCTTTCAAATCCTAGCAGAGTGGCGCTTGAATCGAAGGTAAATCCGGTAAATTCCTCTCCAAGTAAGAGAAATATAAGCAGACGTTGATACGATCTTTTATAGCCTGGTGCGGAACCGAAATACTTATTTACGACGTAATTCGGTGACATCTTGAGTTATTTTTGCCTCCCCTCTAAGTGGCAATGCAAAAAGACACGCTTATTCGTGAGAGGTGATTTAAAATATGATTCGTCCCACCGATCGCTTTGATGATTTTATTTATTTATTTTACAGAGTTGTAACTTTTGCTACAAGCACAATCTTGGCATCGTTACTAGTGCTACAACAAGAGAAACAAATTAGACAGATTTACCATCGAAGATATGAAAGAAAAATAAATTTTAGAGAAACAGGAAGAGCAAGGGGAAAAGCATTTAAACAAAGAAAGTAAGGAGGGAAAAAGCGAACTAAAAGTGGTTGCAAGACAGAAAGAATTTTTTAAGTGATCTCAGCTTGGTCTTGGTATTCTTGTCCAAATTTAGCAGGCTTGGGAGGGATGTATCGGAGTAAATAGGGTTCAAATCTTGAATTTCTTTTAAGAGTTGAACTCGTGGATCATGGTATCTTGGACAATGAAAAAAAGATGCGTGATATAGTTTCTTCCGCATGGATACAGAAATCACAGTTAGAAGAAGAGACGATATTGAATCTATGAATAAGATATTAGTGGGAAGCATATTAGTTAGAAATTTGCTAAAGTACATCACCTTTCCTTGTTTTGTTCTTGAGTTTATGTTTTTCTTTAATATAATTTGTTAACACGATCGTAAAATTTCTGTAGGCAATATGAATCATCTGTTTAGTGCGGCCAGTTTCGTTTTCGTTCATTATGAAGCTCGCTTTCTTTCATTTAAACATATTATATGCAGTATTTCTTAATATATATAATTTAGACGATCATGGGAATTAGATAATGGCTGACCTTACTAGTTTCACCTTAAAACACTGAAGGATAATTATTTTCGTTTCATACATCGAATATAAAATTATCGAAAGAAGATGTGTAACATAAAAAACATTAGGCTTCCTCAATCTATACATTTATGAAAATATTTTATTTTTAATTTTAACATTTCTCGTTGCATGTTTTTAATTTATAATTATTTAGATATTTATCGATTTTATGCTGCTTTCAGTATTTTTGATATTTATTCATATATTTAGTTGTCAACTGTCGTTCGATCATCCTAACGGAAAAAGTTAAAGGCACATGAAAGCCAGAGGTGAAGATAGCAATATGATAATAAGACTAGCCGCTCTCGCCGCCCTCCGGGGGGGTTCGCAGCACCCACTTTGCTCAGCACTGCCCCTGCCACCTCGCTGCTACGAGGCTCTCAGCCACTATTTTTCAGTATTAAATACTGCACGAAGATCAGTGGATCAGACCATAAAACCATAGTGGATTTCATATTCTTTGTAAACAACAGATTCCTTTAAAGTTGTAAAATCTTTGAATAAACCTTATCTAGTTGTAATGTTTTGAATAACTTTCTCACGAATTTCGGCATGAAAGTCTTCAGATTCATAAATACAGAATGATATCGCCCTAAATAAACAGTTTCCGTCACCTACAATAGGTTAGTTCATTCATGGGCACTCCAGTCCACGCAAATGGCGCGATGGCATTTGCCGCCATTTCATTTTTGTAACATATCCATTTAGGTTGGATATTCATGAGCGTTTCACCTGATGCAAATCCATCCGCTACAGGTCACTCCGATCGTCTACTGCACCTACTTCTCCCTCCTGCATTCAAAACGTGAGCCTCCACCTCTCCCGATTTCCTGTAGAGCGAGATACTGTCTTACAGCCAAGAGAAAAACCCTAGACACTAGACATCCCTATGGCGGTCGTTATGGAAACGGGATATTCCACTGTATTTTGGGGGTGAATAAAGGGCTTCATTTCGTTTGACGTAGATAGAACTGGCAGAATTCTTATTTCGCTTTGTGCTTTGGTTGATAACGAATTCTCGCCTAGCGAAGAGCGCTTAGTTTGCCAAATGTCGCGTCTGATTTTATATCCGTTTCTCCGACTCGTCTATGTGAGACAACCCAGTTCAGAGTTTTTCTCCTGGCGGTAGGACAGTAACCTCCCCTCTTTCCCATGTATCTACACCGGTCGCATTTCACCATTTATGGCGTGGCAAACCAAATCGGAAGATTGGATATCCAGACTGGTACGATATCCAAACTTCCGACCACACCATTCCAGTTCTCATCAGTTTTTCACATTGACGATCAGTTTTGACATAGAGCAGTCCAATTTGCGTGGAGAGGAGTGCTCGTGAATGTCCAGCCTAAATGGATGGGCTAAAAATTAAAATGGTGCGAAGTGCCATCACGCCATTGGCGCGGCGTGGAGAGGTAATAAACGATCGGCTTAATGTGCTTCAGGTCCGTACATTTTTCATCAGTACTGATACTTTGGAGGAATCTTGCCTCTCACTTTCCTGTCCCTAAGTCGGCAATCTGTTATCTCACATTAATAACCCAACTAGGAAAAAGAAGTATGCAGCCGTTTAGAAGATTTTAACTCTAATTTTTATTATTTTTTTGCTTTCAACTTGAAATACACTTATATTTGTAAGAGTTTTTATTTTTAGTTTTGAAATAAAATAGATCTGACAAATATATATTTAAAATAAACAGAAAATAAAAAAAGAGAAAAGTTTAGTAGTTATTTTCCACCCTGATGCTAAGCATTTAGTTTCATAGTTCCTTTATTATTTAACCCTTTCTACTCCACTTTGGCGTGATTAAAATTTAACTACGAAAAGAAGTTTAATTTAATGCTGACATACTAAAAGAAGGATAATATGAGTTTAAAATTTTTCGCTTTTCTGGTTTCATGGAAATCTCCTGGGACAATACGTCCCAACCTTCGATATAGTTCCAATAGTCTACTATTCCAATAAAATAACTGTAAAACTCTCTTTCCTGCCATGAGATTAGCATGTCGGAGAAACAACTTTACAGCTTCGTAACAATAATCTTGTAGTAATTTGATCGGATATATTACCCCATTGCTAATTACGATTGGGACAATATAACCCAAAAAAAGAATTTATTCAAAATTTCTTAAATTTGAATTTAAAAACGTAAATAATTTCTTAATAAGAACTATTTTACAGTACGTCTGGCATAAATAAATGTGTACATATTATAAAATTAAAAAAAAACTGGATCAATTGAAACTTGAGTAATGTTCGTGCTCGAAACATAATTCCGCCGGTTGTAATTTGAGAGTGTTTCTAAGTTTTTTTAATCATAATTTTATTCCCTAATTCCTTAAGAACACTGAAAGCATAAAACCCATGTAAAAGTGGGGTTAATTTACCAATAGGGAATGAAGTCTAATCTCCGGGACGTATATGCCCATTGGAGCCGAAGGGGTTAAAACAAAATAAATCAGAACAATATATCTAAATAATATTTTTTTTATTTATGGAAAATAAAACTTTCTATATAAAATAAGGTAAGTATTCAAAATATTTTTTAGTCACTCATATTACTTTTACTAAGATTTCTTAGAGCAAAAATACCGAAATTATTATTATTTTTACTCCTAGAGAAATGGATGGAAATAATAACAAATTGACTAAATGCAAATCTTAAGAATAAATGGCTTAGAAGTTGAACAAAATCGAGTAATAAATATTCATAGTATCGGAAAAAAATGCATCACTTCAAGTTTGACTCCATCTATATGCATTTATATAAAAAATCTAAACTTTGATCCTGCATCTTTGTGGAATAAGTTTAGAAAATTATTCAAATTTATCATAAGATTTATAATGTTTCAAAATTTAGTTTTAAAAATACATTAGAATTCAAAGAATATAAAATATTTCTAATGAAATTTAATGTAGCAAAATATATGGAAACAAAAATGCTGATGAATAATGCAAAGGTATTTTTCAGTTAAAGAAAATATTTTTTACTGTCAGTAAAGACTGTATATTCAGATTTAATATTTACGTTCTAAAATTTCTCTTAAGACTTTAATATGCATACACTACTGAAATGCAGATGCGCTGAAAATAAAAGGATGAACACAAAATACTTAAAATTCCTTACAGGAGCAATATAAGTAATAGTTATTTTCAACGGTTTATTGAATAGCAAATAATGTATTTTCATAAGTAACTTTTCTTTGTTAATGTTAAGCAAATATTCATAAAATCACAATCTTCAATAACGAACTTTTACGAATAGCGTTCCTTGAGAAGGGCAGAAAAACAATTCTTGATTTTATGGAAATATGGCAAACCCGTATCTTATCCAGAATTTGCTATCGATTATATATTTTTTCGAAACTAAGTATTGGCAAATAATGTTTTCTTTTTCTTAGTCTTTTAAGAGCAATGGTATTACCATATGGAAATAAAATTCTTTTTATTTTCATATCTCTCAGATTTCGAAAGCATTTTCCCAGTCTATAAGTTTTTCTTTTCCTTGAAACTTGGCCTTTTGAACTTGTTTATTCTTTATAACGTTCCCACTTCATATCACTAAATTGTTTATTTAATATCGAAACTTTCTTCTAAAATAATTTTTTGTAAATATCGCTTCTTCAAAGAAATGAAGAAATGCAGAATAGCGAAAGCTTTAAAATACCCCTAACAAAACAGGATAATACAAATAATTAGTGTTGCCACAAGATATTTCTCATTAATCTGTATTTCAATTCTCTTTAACAATACTCGCTGTAATACAGTCAAATTCTGATATAATGAATCTGGAATATAGCGATCCTACTGTTATAAAGAACTTTTCAAATGATCCCAACCAAAATTATATGTCACTAATGTATTTACAAATGCTTATAACGATCTTCAAAAGCTAGAAATTCGGAAATAGTGAACCAAAACTTCCGCTTTTCAAGCTTAGTTTCAGCTCTTTAACGTAAAATCACTACTGATTTTCACACTTTAGAGAAATAAAGTACAATTAATTTCACCGTTTAATTTTTTAAGAACAAATATTTATTTTGCCAATATAATTGCAATTTAGTGTAGTTAATTTGTTGAACACAGAAGTGTATTTAACCCTGGAATGGTAAAGTTGAGTCATATTGACTCCCTTTCCCATTCTAACTGAGAAGTCTGTGACGCTACCATTCCAGGTTTAACAATTACAGCAAATTTTGTTTAGCCAATATTTGAAAAATCGGATATAGCGAACCCTCGGTTATAGCGAAATCCTGCATCCGTCCGTTAACTGTTAGTTATAAAGAGGTTTTGCTATGTACTTACACATAATTCTGAAAGAAAAATTTTATGCAAAATCGTCGCTTAACAAGCAACACCAACTATCTCAATTTTTTTAAATTTCAAAGAGGAAGAAAATATTCAAATTTTTTCGATCATAACCGACTATTTCTGAATTTTTTGAACATCAGTTATGGCGAGTTTTCTGTCTTATTTACTTACATTAAATCCTTAACTTTATTTGCTTGGCTTTTGAACTTCCGCACAATGAATTAGCATTACTCCGGAATTACGTAGTCACCGCATTTTATGCAAATAAATAAAACAGAAAACTCGTCCGGAAAGATAAGACCGCATGTTCCTACCAAATGTGAAATATTTAGAAATGTTCTTTATTGGTTTCAAAAAATTGAGTATTTTCTTCCTCTTTGAAATTTCAAAAAATCGAAATAGGTGGTGTTGCTTGTTAAGCGACGAAATGTTTCTATTGTTCCTTTTTGTTCAAGTTTGAAAATCGAGGAATATAGAATAATTTACTTTTAGCCTCTCGTAAACAAAGTACACTCAGAGAAACTATTGAAATTGTCAAGATATGACTTCGACATTTCGATGAGTTTTCAAGTACAAATATCCCTGATTAATAAAGAAGATTCGAATTAAGACTGTGCGTCTGCCTGTTTTGTTTTAATATAACTCAGTGGTTGAAAAATGCAATGAGGAAAATAGATAAAATTTTCTATGTGGTCTGTACAGGAAAATAGTAATTTTGCGTACAGACACATTTAAGAAAATTTCTGTCCAAATCTGTCACTGAAAGAATATATTTTGAAAAATATATGTAAACATTGAATTTTCTTCACTATAATATGAAGCTAAACAATTTGTGTTATACCTACAAACAATTATATTATTTATCACTAGCCACCTTCGGCGACCAAACTGATCTCCGGAAACAAAATTTCAACTGAGTCTCTTATGCATAATTTTATATTCATGGTTCCCTTAACTAAGTAGTTTTAAAATTCAAATTGCTATAGACATTTCACCAGAGTTCTTTTCGTAGCCTTGCACATTAAAATAGCGCCGCACTGGGCATAAAAAGACAGGCCACTGGCTGATGAAAAGAATTAAAACATAGCAAAGATAATCTTTCAGTTTGTTGGATTATTTCATAACACACTGACTATATTGAGGACTTCCTTTACAGATTTTACAGGAAAATTGATCAGATGTGAGAAGGAAGTAAAATCCAGTAAGATATTTTCTAAGCTTTCAACAATGGAAGAGAAACTCGCAATTATATATTTTTTTAAACAATGAAAAGGGTTAGAAATGTGTGCCAAATATGAAAAGTATTGTAAATTATGCCAAAAAATATTTTTAAAAATTTATTAAGATTATAAAAAAATCGTACGACAACTTTATTGATATCATTGAAAAGATAATTGTTTTTAAATTTTCATATGGTGTAAAAATACTTTTAATTTTTCGCTTTAATATGTTCGGAAGTTATTAAGGAAAAACATCGAAATTTCGCTTAATTTTGAATTAATTAAAATTCTAATTAGAATTTCAAAAAAGGGGCTCCGAGGTGCACATTCCCAGCCTCCAAAGTATGTTTGTTCCAAATCTCGTAGCTCTACGTCTAGCGGTCTGCCCTGTAGAGGACCAACACATCAGAGAAGCACTCACATTCTCCTTTATTATTAGTAGAGATTTACCCTATCACACATTCACATTATAAGTATAAAATTATTCAATTTATTTCAGTTAATTATCTACGCGTTAAGACTTAAGTTAAAGGATTCATAAATTTTAATTTAATGCGTTTACTGACATCTAAATTATCAACACAGTTGCATCTGTGAAAAAAGGGAATACATTTTTTTTGTGTTCAAATTGTCGCAGCTGTAATTAAAGATGTTTTCAGGAATTCCTGGAAATCAGAGATAAAAGAATTTCGGTTGTCAATCAGCTTGAACTCTCGCTGAAAACATATTTTTGTAATTTCAAGATGGCGCAATAATTACTCGCATACACTGTAAAAAATATCCGTTTTTTTCCCGGACTTTTTCCGTATATTTGACGGTTTAAAGCTATTTTGTTGACAAAACGGTTTTTCACCGTTTTCCGATCCAGCTATAAACGGTTTAAAACCGTCAGTTCAAATTCTATTCTTCGAGTTATCATACGGTATTGCTTTCCGTATGATAACTTTCCGTTTTCTTAAATGTAATTTTATTGCATTCATTTCATGTTTTTAATAGGGTTCCATCTCCGCTATTGTTTACACATGTTGCAGTAACCTGTTGTCACTCATGAAAGCTAACCTTAAAACACGTGTTCTGGCAATAGTTGATTTTTACACCACTAGGTGGCGCCACTAGAGCTATAGTGACTTTAAAACTTAAATAGATTATTTTTACTTCACTTTATGAAGTCTCCGGTGGTCTAGTGGTTAGAGCGACTGCCTTTTATTTCTATGAACGCGGTTTCGATCCCCGGCTCGGAGGAGTTAGAAGTTTTGTCACCATCTTGCATCAAAATCGTCCAAGTAAGTTCAATTAAGAATTATATTAATTAAACTAATTGAAATTAATAATTAAGCCTTGATTAATTAATATTCCTAATTGATAATACACATCAGCACATTTCAACTCGGACAGAAGGAGAAAAACAACTCAACTCAGTCGATGACGTCACTTACTTCGATGACTTAATTTTAACGGAGAACAACTTAATTTCATACGGTAAAAAACGTTGTGACTACGGATTTACTTCGTAACTTTTACGGGAAAAACTTGTTCCTGTATGGTAAAAAACCGTTGTGCCTACGGATTTACTTCGTAACTTTAACGGTTTTGCACAACCAACCCAGCTGCCGGTTTAAAACCGTAAATTTTACGGGATTTTTTTTACAGTGTATCAAAGAATTGAATTAAAAGATATTATGAAAAAAAGTCGATGGAAAAGACAATTTTAGACAACTTGACTCTTTAAGAGCATTTTTGGTGCCAATTTAGAACGTTTGATTACATACAAAATTACTATCTTTTTCGATCATAAGTTACAAATGAATATTAGTATAAAAGATAATCATACTAAACTAGCGGAGCGTTTTCATGTAGGCTAGTTTTATAAGCCATATGAACATTTGACACTTTTACAACTAGTTAATCATTAGTTTCTGGATTGTAAATATTATGATCGCAGTTTAATTCAAGGTTTACTCAAATTCCATCCTTTTCAGACATTACTTACTTATTTGTTTTATTCCAATTTTTTTCTAACATTAGAGACAGGCTGAAACATAAAACTACCTGTCAAGTTTATCTGTGAAATTATTTAAACAGATAAATAATTTCATTTAATCGTGCGTTATTAAAATCTGAGTTACTGAAGTATAAATATAAAATACGCTTGGCGCAACTTCGAAATTGCATGAAATAATTTTATAAACTCAAAGAGCAGATATTTTATATTTTTGAGGGTTCCATATATTGACAATTCTGAATATTATAAATTAGCTTCATTCCTAAGTTGAAATCTAGGAATGCAGCTAATCTCTATTACACTGCTCGCAGAAACTAGGGATTATAAAGTACTATATAAAGCAGCATTTTTTATAAAACAATAGCATAGATAAAGCAAGCTACAAGATGTAACCATGATGTTCTTAATTACTAACACTTCTTTTTAATAACTTCATATCCATTTAAAAATACCCTCTAAGTTTTGAGAGCAGCGTTTTATATGTTCTCGGATTCCAAAAACCGCGCTTTTGCGTATGCGACAGGCTGATTTATTTTCACCAGAATAGGGGAAAAGTGGGAAATGGAGGGTGAGTTGTTTACATTTTACTTAGTGTGCCCTAACAAAGAACACCGGAAATGAGCTCATCTTACTCATTGCCTGTCACCCCTTTCCGGAGTAAAATCGGCCAAAAGTGCTAGTCTCGGGATATTGAAACGACAATTATATAGGGGATATATAGGGAATCCAAAAATAAACTAGTGTAACAAATGCGCCTGCGCAATAAGAACAGCGCCACCTATAGTGGTAAGGCACCGACGCTAAAACACTCATTTAGAACTATCGAATAGCGAAGTGAAAAACTACAAAAGGCCCAAATCCGAAACCCTGTTTGTAATTTGTAACAGTTTGAAATTTATGTAAATCTGTATTCTTTATGTGCTAATGTTTGTGTTCGTAATCAATCTTAATGTTTCACGAAGAACTAAGAAGGGGTATATAATTTCAATCAATCACTAAAAATAATCTGTATTACTATAACAATAACATATCCTACGCATGGGCTGAATACGAAATTTCGTCAAATGTCCTCACAAATACAGAGAGCAAAGAGCTTTTTAATGTATTGAAATTTTCTAGGTAACTGATTCGATTTTAAATACGAGTGAGTAGCTTTATTCCTATATAGAAAAAACACCTGATAAGTAAGAAATAAGACACAGCAGTCTTGAATTTTCAACTCAGAACATCTAGTTCCAATATACAGGTTGATCATAAATTACTGGAACCATTATAAAAATTAATAAAAAAAAGCTATAATCCGCAACTTTCTTTTTTTTTAAATGAGAGAGTAGTTCGAAAAGTTTTTCAGATAGTTAACGCGTCCTTAAAGTGCAATAAATTTGCCAAGATTCCCAACGCAAGTGTTGAAATGGCTACCGTGCTGCAATCTGGCTACCGTGGCACGTCTCTGGTTCCAGGAAATCAAATTAACTGTCGGTCTCCAAGTAAGGACTTCATTAAGTATTGGTATGAGCAATTAAGGAGTGAAAGTCTCCCTCACTCGCTCAACAACTTCGTCTGAGGCCGATGGTCGTCCAGCACTTTTCCTATGATGCACATTTCCTGTTCCTTTAAATTGCTCATACCAACGCTAGATGGTATGCTACTTGGTGACAGACAGTTTCTATACTCTAGGCAAAAACATCTTTGAACTGTTACAATTGATTTGCTTTCTTGGAACCAGAGACGTGCCTTTTACTGCACGGTAGCCATTTTGATACTTGCGCTCGGAATCTCTAGCTGCAGCAAATTTAGTGCGCCGTAATGGCGCATTACTTATCTGAAAAAAAAACATTTTTGAGTTACTCTCTCATTACAAAAATGAAGTTGCTACATAATAGGGTTTTTAAAATTATTTTTTGAAATGGGTTCAATAATTTATGACCACCCTGTATATTTGATAATATTTCGTAAATAAAGACAGTTGGTAATGTTTTCGTAAAGTGATAAGTTAAAATTTTAAAATACTTTCCGAGCATAACTTACTTTAAAATAAAAATAGATAACAAATTTTGTCTAAAGTTGAATCGTTTCCCCAAGAGATGAAAATTTATTTTTATTGAATTTTGCTTCGTCACAAAAAATTTAATGGGCCTTCACTAATGGAAAAAGTTCTTTTTTTACTGAAACAGTTTAAATGCTTTCTAATCTCTTTTTCTCATTAAGAATCAAGTGAGCCTTTTAAATAAACTTAGAAGCGTGTTCTTGAGGAAAGATCTAATTTAATAGCTTTCTTTTGATCTGATAACCTTACGTAAGCAAAGCCTGATAAATAGCTTTTAAATAAACAATGAAAAAATTACTTTCAAGTGCTTACAATGTAACTGTTCAAAATTCAAAGCAGATGGAGGAACTTTAAAATTCACTCGTTATTTGGTTCTGGTAAAATATAGTGGATTTTGAATCGTGATTCGAAATATTTCTTCTAGAAAAATAACTTGTGCATATATTTTAAATCTTCATTCTATGGAGTGAAAGAATTTCTGCATGTGAGACGTTCTTTGTATTTTGAATAAACATACTCTACTCTGAATACTGGAAGAGTAATCTTCTAAGAGATAAAACTAAGTTTAATTCCATTTTCGAAAAAGAATGCGTAATAATTCTGTCGGAGTAATTCTTCCCTGGAAAAATGCGGTAAGCACACAATTCGAATGAGGATTTTGTAAAAGGAGAAAAAATGGAATATTAAAATTCTACGATATCTACTGCAGACAAGTATGAAGAAGCTGAATTGAATAATATTTACTGATTCCTGAGATTTGTAGTAAATCAAAATTGGACAAAGTTGGGAAACGATTGTGTGATTGATGTGAATATTTATATACAAAATGGAATTTTTCACGATTATAGCAGTCTGATATAAATAGAGTTAAAAATCGAAAGAATACAGATGAATATTACATATTCATAAAGTACAACTCCAAAAGGTTTTAAATAACATGAAAAAGGTTAAATAATTTCCACATGGTAGTATTTCTCATTATGTAATCCATCGTCACTTGGCTGGAAATTGAGTTGTCTCGATGTGTCTTGGTTAAGGTTAGTAAAATGCATACAATCTTTATGCGAGAGCATTTAAGTATTTAAGCATCTTAGACAAACTTCTGAGAGATGGCAGCTTTCAAAAACCTCTTAGTACAAAATTGTGTCAGCCATCGAAACAAGTTTAGTACAAAAGTTGTGGCAGTCTTTCATGGAATGAACTCAAGTGTTGATGGCTTACATACCATAAAAGGCTGCCATATGAAAATTATTTAACTTTTTCGAATTAGTAAAAAAACCCTTTTTGATTTGTACTTTATGAACATTTAATAATATTTATAGTAATGTTCTTTAATCAAATGTCATAAAGTACATGGAAAAAACCTGGTAAAAATCTGGAAAATAATTTATGGACGCCCTGTAGTATTATTAACCCTTACAGGTCCAGTGTTGCCTTTAAGCAATATACCCAATTTTGTCTTTTAAAATCTCGAGAATCAGATTGAAGCTCTAATGCCTGTTGATGCCAACAGGATACGTACTGAAATTTTTATTAAATCAATTTACAACATATAGATGGCAGACTGAGTGCTGATAAAAGAATAAAAATAAATGGATATTTTTAAATTGAGGCTGCATTTTTTTAGCTTCGTTTGTACGCTTGAGAATACCATATTTTATTCTACAACGTTGAAGGAAATTGCTTATCCTTATTATTATTTATTAAAATTCATCTATGTTTGTCATTATAGAATTTATCAAGGAAATGTTTTTCTGAAATAAAGCATTGTGTTTTCATTTGGTAACAAACTGTGTTTTGACCATAACCTGTACTTAAAACAAAATAGGAATTTTAAAAGTATTTCTATATGTTTTATGACAGTCAAAAAACATTTTAAAATTAATTTTAAAAAATTCGGGCTTTTGAGGGTTGACACAATATTCCGGAAATTTCAAAACAATATTATTTGAGAGTTAATTATGAATACAGAAATCTGCGTGCAATCGCCTTGTGCTTGTCTTAAAAATAAAATATTCGAAAAGTAGTCGCTCCGAAACTTTACTGAAATTATATTAAACTCAATAAATAGAACAAAACATATATATACTTCGGAAATAATGACGAAATTATGTGAAGAAATTCATGAAATAAAGCAGATTTTGAAAATATTGAAGAAAGTATGTGAAATAACATTTATTTTTGTCTTTATTGGTTTCTTTGTAATAAATAATCAATAATATTCTATCGAATGTGTTAATAATCAAATATAATGGTAGTACAATGCAAAAAATAATTAAACAAAAACAATTTAATTAAAATTTAAATAGTTTTTTTATTTAACAATTATTAATATTGAAATTAATTACTGCCACAAATATTAGATATATGCATAAAAATTGATGCACAGGAATGAACATTTATCAAACAAAACAAAAGATAAAAATTGTAGCTACACATTAGCACTGCAGGCCTAAGAATTATATTTCAGAACACAAAGTAAAAAAAGACAACCTAAATTTGATAGAGATGTAATGATGAACATTATTCATTCCCACATCACAAACACTTCTTGAATTGATGAATATTATTTAAAAAGTGAATTTTCCTTATATTCACTTAACAATGATATTTTGGAGTATAGAACTTGCACATTTTCTTCGGCCATTTTTTTAGACTTGTATCATTCATTCAAAAATCGGAAAAACTGAAGATGGGAAAAAAAAAACGTTGAGCAGGAATAGACGTTTAAAAGATGATCACGATCTCTGTGATTAAGAGTACACATTATTACGATGAAGAATAAAAATGCTGAAGGTATTACTCATATTGCAGATCTTGTAAAAGGTGATGATCATTTATAACTCTGTAACATTGATGAAAATCAGCGTTCACGCCACCATGTAGCAGAGATCATTTTTTAATGAAGAAGAAAGAACTGCTTTCTTTCACACACAGCACCTTAATTCACAGATTGTTCAGGCATAAAGAAAGAAATGCTTTCTTTTACACACAGCACCTTAATTCACAGATTGTTCCGGCATAGTGTTGTAGAAAAAAACTTCATCTCATCTTTCAGACCATACATCACTGTGATTTTTCAAACTGCATCTTTTTAGGAATACCAATGAAGAATAAAATGAATCTTCAGCTTCAGACTCAGGAATACAAAAAACATAAACGGAAAAATTAAAGCAGAGGCAAGACAAGACAGGACCCGAGGCCCAACCGGCCCTGGGGGCCCACAGCTGGAACAACCAACCACTCGCTTAGCCCATCACAAAAGAATTCAAAAAGTAACGGAAAACGATTCCAGATACAGACGCCCAAGACCTCATAGCGCCAAAAGCCTACGCGAGCCAAGATGGCGAAGAAATAATCCCGTTGCAAAATTTGAATTTAAAAATTAATAAAGTTGAAACCTTAATGGAAACAACAACAAAAGTTAAGACAAATAATAATTAAATCGAAAACAAAGTAAATAATTAAGTAAAATTTAGAAATTAAATGAAACGGCTAAAATTAACGTTTGAATTTCAAAATTTTCCAAAGTTGCCACAAGAAAAGAAAGAAACTTAAGTGGCGAAGAATTAAATTAATTAAAAATACTGACAAGGCCGAAAAAATTATGTTGATGCAATATTTGCAATCTAACATCTCCCCCTCCCCCAACGGGAAAAAATTTTTGCTGCTAATTGACTGGAAGCATTTTCCTGAAAACAGTTTCAAATTTTACTCTATTAACACATAGAGAGCATTATACACATAAATTTTAAAAATATTGCATTATATACATATTTACATTCTTGCTTTTATTGTCTCCACTCTCCTCCAAGAAACCACAACAAAAATCTCAAAACACATCATAATACCATGTAAAAATTATGCCATACAATTTCATCCACAATACTAAATATTTTTTCACAAATTTATTCATTTATTTCTTCATTTCTTAAAAATATTTCGAGCATTCAAAACAATAGGAAAATAAATATGTCTTGATACAGAATTGAAACTCCCTGAAAGAAAAGTCAATCAGTTGTGATGTATATAGCTTCAAAAAGCTGCAAATTCATGCAGTATAATTTTTTATATACATAAATTTTCTCACAATTTCACCCCTATCAAGACCTATATCCTATTCACAACATTTTCGGGCCAGCCTGACAAAATGAGTAAAGTAATATAAAATGGAATACATGACCATCATATACAGAATAACAATCTTGACACAGAATTAAAAATTGTAAGTATTTCCTGTAAAGCTATATAATACATCTATTTTTTATGTGTCGACACTTTTATGATTGGCATTTATCAATACAAAAAGAAGTAAATAAAATTCTATATCATAGTTAAATTGTAAAACAATTATAGACATAAATGTTATTTTTAAAGAATTTTTTCTCTTTTTCACAACAATTCTTTAATTCCTAAGGTTTGGCCTAGGCTGCTCTTGTTTAAAAATTTTGCTTACATTAAGTTTCATTGTTTTGTTGTCCTTAAGACTCTTAATGACATAGTTATTATTTCTTAAAATCTTTATAATCTCAATAGGTCCTTTATATTTCTCCTGGAACACCTGTGGATGAGAAAAATTCTTAACAAATACCTTGTCGCCCAAATTAAAATTTGGCACTTTACGACCCTTGATGTGCGGAACATTGTTTTTACAGTATTGTTCCTCATTTTTTGCAAACTCATTTCTTATGGAACACATATTATTTCTGATATTTTTCAGATATTTTGATTCATTTTCAACAGTTACAGGTTCAAAAAAGCTATCTAAAGGTAAATTCTGCTTTCTGCCAAAGAATATTTCTGCTGGAGCAAATTTTGTTACAGAATGAATTGAATTGTTATAGTACAATTTGAAAAATAAAAGTTTCTCTGACCATTGAAAAGTACTCTCACACATTGATACCAAACTTTCTTTCATTGTTCTGTGAGCTCTCTCAAGTAAACCATTTGCCATTGGATAGTAAATTGAAGATTTTCTATGCTGAATATTTAACCTGTCTAAAAATTCCACCATCTCATTCGAGATAAAATTAGTGGCATTGTCAGTGATTAAAAATTTTGGAAGACCAAAATTGGCAAAATATTTGTTTAAACAATTAATGATAGTTCTAGAAGTGATGTTTTGTAAAGGATAGGCTTCTAAATATCTACTATAGTGATCAATTATAGTTAAGATAAAATTTTTGTTGTCGGTGGACCTAGGAAGTTTACCAACAACATCAATAGCAATACACTGACCTTGTGCAAGATTTCTTTTGGGGATCATTTGTGTTTGAGTTAATTTGGCTTTTGGTTTGTTTTCTAGGCATTTTTCACAATGCTCACAAAAATTTTTTGTATCTAAGTACATACCTTTCCATTGATACTTATGTCTAATGAATTCAAAAGTTTTCCTAACACCAAAATGTGGAGCATGGGCAGTTTCAATACAAACTTTAATTAGAGATTTAGGAATTACAATTCTATTTACAATTTTCTTTTTATTTTTATGTGCATTTTTTATCATTAACAAACCTGAATTAACATCAAGAAAATATTGTTTACATTGTTTGTTTACAGATAAATCATTCATAATTTTGCTTAAAATTGCATCTTGCTTTTGTTCAATTGAAATGTTTTGAATGGAAAGTTTATCATTAGGTTGAAAAAGAGTGATGTTGTTTACATTTAAAGAATTTTCTTCCACAACTCTGGATAGAAAATCAGCGGGATTTAAACTACCAGGTATATGAGTGGGAGTGAATGAGAAAGTACCTAAATACAATAACCACCTAGCAACTATTTCTGGTTTTTTGTCAAGACTTTGATATTCAGTTAATGGTTTAGCATCAGTTAAGAGTTCAAATTCTTCTACCAATAATTGATCATGAAAATGTTTGACCGAAGCATAAATAGCACAAGCAATTCTCTTCGTATCGAAGGATATTTACATTCTGCTGGTGTTAATTTTCTAGAAAAAAATTCTAAAGGATAGTAAACATTGTCTTTTTTTTGCAATAATATACCACAAATATCAATTTTACTAGCATCAGTAATTAATGAAATAGGCAAATTTCGATCAAAGTTTTTTAACGTAGGTTTTTTTAGAATGATTTCCTGCACAGTGTTAAAAGCATTTTCACATTCAACTGACCAAACAAATGGAGTATTTTTCTTTGTTAACTTTACCAACGGTTCAACAATACCTGCATAATCATAAATCAAACCTCTAAAATAATTTAGCATACCCAAAAACATTTGTACCTGTTTTAAATTTTTTGGCCTAGGAAAATTTGTAACTTTGTTTACATTCTGTTCTGATGGAGAAAAAACATTAGCATTTAAATCAAAACCAAGATAAGTAATTTCTGGTTTGCACAATTGCAATTTGGCTGGATCAAGAGTAAGATTAAATTTTGTGAGTCTATCAAATACTTGCTGCAAAGTTACTTTAAGTTCACATAGGGAATCTGCTGCAATAATAATGTCATCAAGAAAAAATTGAAAATTTTTACCTGTAATTCCATTTAAACATTTTGAAATTAGTGTGTGAAAATAAGATGTACTGTTTTTTGAGCCAAAAGGAAGTCTGGTCGGTTGAAAATTACCCATTTCTGTACAAAATGCAAGTTTTCGATTATCCTCGTCCCTCAATTTTATTTGAAAGAAAGCTGACTTCAAATCCAAAACACAATAAATTTTCCTACCTGCAATGTTTTTAATAATTTCAGAAATTTTTGGAAGACAAATTTTGAATGTTTCAGTTATGCTATTATGAAGTCTATAATCTACAACCATTCTGAATTTAGGTTCAGAATTACTGTCATTAGGATTTTGTTTTTTCTTAATGAAAATTATAGGAAAACAATAACTCGAAGAAGATGGTTCAATGATGCCTGCCTCTAAAAGATTGTTAATTTCCTGCTGAGCATATTTTTTAGCCATGAAAGGAATAGAATAAGGTTTTGTTTGTAGCGGAAAATTATGCAGGAGAGAAAATTCTGGGATTACTGCTGAAGTTTCCCCAAGAGTTTTGTATGATTTTGAAAATACCTTATAATTTTTAAGAAGTAAATCTTGCATGTCTTTTTTGTCTTTATCATTAAGATGATCAAGTTTAAAATCAGATTTGAGTAACTCGTCTCTGCGCATTTTATGAATTTCATTTAAGTTGTTAATTTGATAAATTTCAGATTCAGAAGGAGACATGATGTCATTAACATCAAATGTTGACAATTTGCCCATAATTGTATTCTTTCTAACATGAATGACTTTATTTGTGTTATTTTCAATTATGGTGTGAAAAAGATTAGCATTAGTGGGAACATTTAGAGATTCATAGATTAAGTAACCTAGTTTATTTTTCTTTGGAATAAAAATTAGATCTTTGTTTTTTGAAATATTTTTAGGAACTTTTAAATTTATGATTTGTGTTGAAAAAAGGTTGTACTGTAATATTATTGGCTATTTTGACATTATGCGCATGAAAAGTTTCCTCGCTGACATTAACTTTGTCACCAAAATTGTTGTTGGTTTGCTCAAAACTTTCTTTTTTGTTTTTGTCACTTTCAGATATGTCACAAACAGTAGTTTCACTGTAAACATTGGTAGGAGAATTTTCCTCAAAATCAAATTTTTGATTACCAACTAGAAGTTGTTTGTTTACAGTGTCTATGACAACTTTATTTCTTTGTAAGAAATCATAACCAAGAATAGCATGATACTGAGCATTCCAAGAGTTTAACGTGACAAAAAATTGATTCGAGAACCATTTTTTTTCAATTTTGAATTTTAAATTAATTGCTGACATGTAAGGAACAACTGTGTTATCTATAGTTTTGATTCTGACCATTCTTGAAATATACTCAACTTTAGTTTTTGTTTTGATTTGATCAACAATGTGTGGTTGAATTAAACTTACATTAGCGCCTGAATCAATAAGACATTTTAACTGAATACCACAAATTTTTATATTTACAATTGGAAGATTGTTGCTATTGTTAGTGCATGACATTAATACTTTGGTTTCTGAATTATCTAAAACTTTTTCTTTATTTTGATTTGGCTGTTTAGTTGAGCTTTTATTTTTACTTTTTGATTTTTTAGTTTGAGAATTTTGCTTTTTGATTACATTTTTACTCTTGATTTCTCACCATCATGCCTTTCTGACACTTTGACATTACTCTGTTTTTTCTTAGTTACATGAGACACTTTTTTGTTGTGTTTAAAATCATAACTCTTTTTTTTATAGATTCCTGCCAAAGAGAATTCTTTTTTTTGTGGTTTGCAAGAATCTTCTAGAAGTTTAAATTGTTTCTGAAACCTCTGTTAGAAACAGATCTAAAATTACCTCTGCAACCTCTTCCAGAATTACTCCTATGGTTTGTTCGAGAGCGATAAGGATGAAAATTATTTGCACGAAAAGTTCTGTTGTAGTTTGGCCTAACATTATTACCCCTATAATAATTACCACGGGTATAATGAAAACAATTATTGGCTTTGTGGTTTAACTTGCCACAAATTTGACATGGGGATTGTTGGTTACTTTGAACATTATTGGAGTTGGTTGCTGGTGCTTTTGTCAAACTATTCACACATAAATTTTGGGAAGATATAGCATTTACTTTTTCAGATAGCTCTAAAATTTGTTTATTCGTACTCAATTGTTGTGATAAAATCTGGTTTATACCAGAATCTGTGACATTTATTTCTGCACCATCATCACTCAAAGCATTGTCAATGTTTTTAGCTATTGCTACAGCAGATTTGAAATTTTTGGGACCCAATTTTTTAACTTCTACCCTAATATCTGGTCTTAATGCTTCAATAAATTTTGAAAGCTTTAATTTTTCTGTCAAATTTACAATATTCTCTTCCTCACTGTTATTTGGATTGGAGAATTTATCAGTGGTAGAACTCACTTGCTCTGCCAAATCTGAAATAGATTGGCTGACTTTTTGTTTTAAATTGTTAAATTGCCTTTGAGCTTCTTCAAAATTTGGTTTTTTGCAAAATTTTTCTTCAAGCTTTTTTACCAAAGAATCAAAATGATCTAATTCTTCTAATTTTGGATTGCTCACTAAGAATTTTAATGCTTCATCTTTTAAATTTAGTTTTAGAACCAAAATTTTTTTAGCCTCACCCCATTTCTCAATTTTCGCAATCTCAATAAACTGTTTCATAAAAAAATCAAAGTTTTCATTACCACCTTTGAAAGGTGTGAGAGAAGAGATAAGACTTTGGGCCATTGTACTTTAAAATCTACTGACAGTCATGAAATATTATATCAGTTATAAAAATACCCAAATCATATACAAAATACTGAAATACAC